>CM062817.1:1280082366-1280389866 GCA_031772625.1 Pinus tabuliformis | reverse complement strand
ACATATGTTAACAAAAATGAAATACACAATTATTTATATATATATAAATTTATATAATTTAAGTGTATGATATAAATACAAAATTTTAACATGCAAACATATATGTTCAAAAATATTTAATGATATCAAAATTTAAAGTTTAAAATATTTTTTTAATTTATATGGTTCTATTATATATTTAACTTTTATATCTTTTGACATATTACACTTCTATTATAATTTTTATAAATATATAAATTTATATATAATTTAAATTTATACCATATAAATAAAAAATTAACACACACATTTATATATACCTCAAAATAATAAATAAGATAAATATTATTTTTTTTAATCTACTTATCTCTTTTTATATATATATATATAATTATAATTTACAGTATTTTTAATATCCTCTTGGAGCTAATTAAATCTTAACTATTATTTTTGTCAAACTTGGCAATGAGATGGGTGCTCATCTCTGAAGGCCCTCAAAAATGAAGAAGGTAAATGCTTAAAACTGAACCTAAATTCGAGAAACTAAACAAAATCTCAAACCCTGAGCATAAACATCTAGATGACACAGATAACCTTCCTTCACACTCTAAGATTAGCTCCACACAGATGGCGGTCCTTAATTCTCTAATCCTGAATTCTGTACATGACAACAACCCAAGCCATCCCAATGTCAATCCGATTATTACAACACAAACCAACACTGAAGATCCGCAATATAATTCTGGGACAGACAATTCCTCCAGCCATAATGATATTGCTCCAGCACATCCCGCAATCGATCAAAAACATCCCACGCTACTTGAAACAACAAACAGTAATAGGACTGGAGGCTCTACGAATGTCTTGCCAGCATCCAATGAAAGCTTAAGGGTTCGCAACATTCCCGTAGACCGAAACATAGAAAACCGTAGCAGCAAAACGTATAATGCTGCAGCGTTAGCCACAGCTGATGGAGGACCTGCACAGATTATAGTAGACAGTGCATCTGGTTACGATGCCATCTTGGATTCTGCGGTCACATCTACAGCGTTTGAAGCAGCAACCAATAGCAGATCTGCGGAAGGCCGAAAAGAAGACTGTAAAAGCAAAACCCTAGTGTATAAAACCATAGCTGATGAAGGAATCGTGCAGGTTATAGCATCCGGTTACGATACCATCCTAAATTCAGCGGTCAAACCTACAAGGTTTAAAGCAACAAACATATCCGTGGAAGACGCTATTCGAAATATTCAAGAAGGCCGTAACAATGATAGCCTCAGCAGCGTGACCCTAGCAGATAATACTACAGCGTTAGCTACGGTCAGCCAAAGACCGGTGCAGGTTGTAGCATCCAACTGCGCTGACAGCGCAAAAGAAATCATAGTCAATAAACAGGACCTGATGGCATCAACATCGAAGGAGGCTACAGTGTGGGCCACAAAGGTGCAGGTCAATACTGCCATCTCAAGTGGTGGGGAGAAAACCATATTAGATAGACACAGCAACGACCTTATGCCATCAACATTGAGAACCACAGCAACCTATCCACCCACCTCGATAAGCAGACATGTGGTCAATTTTTCAAACAAACAGATTGACCAAAACACCCTCAATCTCCTTGAAAAAGGATTAAATTTTGCCATCTCCCCTCGGGCAATCCCCAAAGAAGACATACTCTGTAACATAGAGTATGGGATCAGGGAGTTACTAAACAACATTAAAGAAACTATCAGACAAGATTGCTCAATCATCCTGAGAAAATCTCACCTGCCCAAAAGCAACATTTCCAAACAAGAATATTTAGCATTCAAAACCTTAAATCAAAACCCTGATATTGTAGTTCTAAAAGCTGACAAAGGGGGTGCAACCGTCAAAATGAACACAAAAGACAATAATGAAAAGATGATAGACCACCTCATCAACAGTGGCTGTTACATAAAATTAGAGAAGAATCCTTAAAAAAAGATCTCCAGAAACGTGCAAACCCTGATAAAATCAAGTAAAGAACACAACATTAAAAATCTATTAGAAAACAACCCATACACCCCCAGAATCTATGGAGCTCCAAAAATACACAAAGAAGGCGTCCCCATAAGACCCATTGTCAATACTATAGGAGGTCCCACTTACCAGTTGGCAAAATACCTAGCCAAAAAACTAAAACCTTTGGTAGGCAACACTAGTTCCTTTGTCAAAGACTCCACCCACTTCATCAAGGAGATCAAAGATCTAAAACTAGATGCCAATGACATATTAGTCAGTTTTGATGTTAAATCTCTCTACACCAACATACCCATAGATGAAGCCATGGAAGTAATCCATAAAATCACGAACTCTGACATAGCCAAATTAATTGAGGTCTGTCTCAAATCTACCTTCTTTAGTTTTAAAGATGAAATTTATGAACAAACGTGCGGTGTAGCCATGGGATCCCCTCTATCTCCCATTATTGCCAATCTCTTTATGGAGGATTTTGAAACTAGGGCCATTGAATCTTCCCCATTAAAACCCAAACTTTGGAAAAGGTTTGTCGATGACACTTTCATTATTTGGCCTCATGGAAAAGAAAAATTAAACACTTTCCTGCAACACCTAAACAATCTATCTAATTCGATCAAATTCACCATGGAAATAGAGGATAATGATTCACTTCCTTTTCTTAACATCCTAATCGAAAGAAACGAAGATGGCTCCATATCTCACCAGGGTTATAGAAAGAAAACCCACATAGAACATTACCTACAGGCCAACTCCAACCACCATCCATCCCAAAAAATCGGTGTTCTCAACACTCTAACAACCAGGGCCATTCGTATTTCTGATGAAAATCACTTTGAGGACGAGAAGAACCATCTTATGAATGTATTCACAGAAAATGGATACAATAAACACCAAGTTATCAGATCCTTTAAAAATGCAGAGAATCCTAAAAACAAGCAACCAATAGATGATCATTTAGGCAAGGTTCACTTCCCTTACATATTAGGCACAACAGATAAGATTGCGCATATTTTAAAAAAGAACAAAATCAAAACCACTTTCAGACCCATGAACACCATCAACAGATGCCTAAGATTTGTCAAAGATCCCGTGGAACCAAATGCCGCAATGGAGTTTACATGGTTCCGTGTTCATGTCGGAAAACCTACATTGGAGAAACTGGTCGATCTATCTATACTAGGATTCAAGAACATGCCGCCGATATAAAACATAACCGCTCAAAAACCTCAACTCTGGCCGAACATTCCAGTAAAAATAGTCATCACATCTGCATTGAAAACTCTAGTGTAGTCACCAAAATTAATCATTATCACCATAGAAAACTAAGAGAAGCCATAGAGATAGGTAAACACCTTAACAACCTCAATCGAGACAAAGGATGGAAAATAAGTAACAAATGGATTTCGACTCTAACATCCTAAAGAATGCCCTCTCTTATCTTAACCCTTCTCTTGTTACACGTGACCTTCCACCTAACCCTCCGACCTAACTTCACTCTCTTTACACTTTGCAATCATACTAAACACTATTCCTAATTTCCAATTCTTAAAACTTAACTGTTAATTTACATTTTAAATAAAAACAAGGAAACTCAAATAAGTTTAACAAATAATTAAATTAGTTTTAAAGATCATTACTAACATTAACATTAGTATTAATCAATATTAATACTTCCTCATTTACACTATTTAATCACAATAGTTCATAATTATAATACCATTTCAAATTAACTTAAAATTAGAAGAGTTTTTATTTAAGAAGATTACTAATATTAACATTAATATTAATCAATATTAATATCCTTATTTATAACATTATTATTTAAACATAGTATTTTATAACTATGAACCATTTTTAATCAACTTAAAATTAGATAAATATAAATAAATTCTAAGAAATAATTAAATTTATTACTAATATCAACATTAATATTAATTAATATTAATTTCCTTATTTATAATATTATTTAAACATAATACTTTATAACTATAAACCAAAACTAAAAGAAAATTAGATTAAATTAAATTATTAGGTTTCCTAGATTGAAATTAGATTGAAATGAGTTTATAAATAATAAATATATTATAAAAATATTAAAATTGTAAAAAATCTATACGAACAACATTAATACTAAAAACTAGGATTAATTAACACTAATATTGAGATTGGATCTTAATCATTAATTATTATTAAGACCATTCTAATTAATTTATTCTAAGGTAAAAAAAAAAAAAACCAAAACAAATAATTATAAAATAAAAACAAATATAAATTAATAAAAAACCTTTAAATTTATTTATTTTATTCTCAAATTGAAAATAACTAAAAATCATTTTCATTCTTATTGTATAATTAAATATTTCAATTTGAAATCATTTTACTCTTATTATATAATTAAGCTAAAACCAAATATAAAAAACAATTATGGCACGGTTGGCTTCCATTCCCATTATGTAGGGACCTGCGGTTCTTACTACCATCAAGCGACGCGTTATACGACCAGCATGCGCAAGGAAACATAAGGTTGAAGTGCGTAGATGGGATGAGCGACCATGTTTATACGATGGCTGAGCGTGGGCGCCCATGAAGTGAAGTCGACGGTTGAAGTTGGGGTTGAGGGCATTGGTCGATGGGCCGACCAAGCCGAAAGCATGAACAAGAAACATTGGTTGAAGTTAAGTGAAGGTCGGCCGAGGATATAGCACGACCACTTGTGGAGCGTATAAACTATACGCTTGATGGCTCATTTGGAACACAATCGCTCAACAATCAAACAACATCTTCGCTCAAATAAGATAGACGCAGGTCGAAGTGCGTGGCAGCAAAGGAGATAGGTGCAGGTTGGAGATGCACCCGTTCTTGGGCAAGGCCGCACGGTAGCAAGTCGTTTGTCTTGGTGTTGGGTGAAGGGCGCGGGTAGGAGCGCCCAGCGGTTGGTTAAGGGCATGCATAGGTGTGTGGCACCCGGGTTGTGCGAAGTAGCGCCCGATGGTGGAACGTTGGTGAGCGCTCAGTTTGTGCAATGACTTGGCACAGGTTCTTGGGTGACTCGGGTGAGCACCCGCCCATCGTGCAAGTGTGCACGGTGACTTGGTGAAGTGTTGAGATTGTGGACAAAGGTGTGTCTCGGGTGGAGGCGCCCGTGTGTGGTGACTTGGAGGCACGCCCAAGTTGGGCAAACAACATGATCGTGCGACGAGGTGAACGAAGGGTTGGTGAGTCGTGCGGCGACTGTGTGGAGGCACCGATGATCTGGGCAATCGAGTTTGCCGAAGATTGTAAAATTGGCTAAGTATGAAAGTTGGGGTTTCCAAGTATACTTGTAAAGCTTATAACTTGTAAAAGATTGTATAATATATTATCGGGCAGATTCATTGTTGAGGGAGTTGCCCCTCCCTTTATACTGTGCAATTGTGTTCTTCGTTTATAATTACTAATGATAAAGAATGTGTATGGGTATTCACTGGTATAAAGGATAACATAATAATACTTGGTTGCGAAACACAAACTAAGTAGGAGTAAGTGGTTAGGCGTAGTCCACGAACATAAGTATTGGTGAAAAGAAAGTGTTCGGTGGTGCCGACCCTCGCTGAGAGCGGTTGAAATACTACCGTTGGCTTGGGGGCGTGAAAGTTGGTATCGGAGCTCGGTTGAAGCTAGTGAGTAGGGTTGCTCATGACGAAGTACAGGTGTGTACACACTTGGAAATTGAAGACAGTGAAGCAGGTACTTGCAGGTGAAGGAAGTTGTTTCACATATAAGTGGGACAAGAGTTGGTTCAGGTTGCAGGCATCTTGGTGAAGCTGTTGGATGGTCGAAACTAGATCGCAAACAAGAAGGAAGCTGTTAGCAATGGCAGCTGAATCTCAGGCTGGGTCTAGCCACGGTGTGTAGGATGCTACTATGGCACTTATGGAAAAAGTGTTGGAGAGGATGGAGGACTTGATCAATAGGGATCAAGAGCCCAATTCGAAGATGAGGGAAGAGCTCAATGAACTCCGGACTCAACACGAGTACACTGATCTTATGTGTACACAACTCGAATTAAGGGTCAAGGAGGTTGAAGAGGCAAGAGACCAAGGTCTTGCAGAGATCGTGGGCTTGCGAATATCTCTTGACGAAGGCAGAGATGAGATCGCGATGTTGAAGAAGGCCGTGAGGCATAACTTAGGTGGACGAGTGCCTCATGTGAAAGTCAAGGAACCAGAATCTTACAATGGTACAAGGAGTGCAAAGACTCTTGGAAACTTTCTATGGGACATGGAGCAGTACTTGGAACGATTGGGTCTATCTGATGATGAGACGAAGGTCAAGGTAGCTGCTCAGTTCTTGAAAAAGGATGCTAAGATGTGGTGGCGAAGGAGGATGGATCAGATTGCCAATGGTAGTGCTGGTGACATTACTTCGTGGGGTGAGATGAGGAAAGCTTTGCAAGCCCATTTTAGTCCTCAGGATGAAACGTGGGAAGCAAGGATGAAAATTAAGTTCATAAAGCACACAGGAAACCTTCAGACATATTAGCGAGAGTTTGCAAGTGCAGTTCTGGAACTCCCTGACATGGCGGAGAGGGACAAGGTGTTCAATTTCATTATTGGATTGAAGCCTTGGGCATGCAATGAAGTGAAGAGGCAGAGGATTAGAACACTTGAGGAAGCTTTTGCTATTGTTGACAAGTTGGTGGAGCATTATGATGAGACTTTTGATGATAGGAAGAAGAAGTCCAATAAGCTGAAAGATAAGAAGAAGGATGATGCTCCGAAATCGGATGATAATTCGAAGACGAAAAAAGCCTTGAAGTGTTGGATATGTGCTGGACCACATACGGTGAAGAACTGTCCTTCCAAACCGAAAGTGGCTGCGATTGCACAATCTAATGCAAAGAATGAAGAAGCTTCTGTGGGAATGATGCAGATACTTGGTGTTGCTGCTGCTACGGAAGTGGTCTCTCGGAGGGATCCTGAGAGGAATAGGTTGGAGTATGTTTGGATGAAGGTTGGGAGTGCTTATATACTCACTATGGTGGATAGTGGGGCCTCTCACAACTTCATGAGTGAAGATACTACGAGAAGGATTGGGCTGAAATTTGTACCGGTGAAGGCACAAATGAAGACAGTCAATTCTCCTCCTGATAATGTTCTTGGTATAGCTGAAAAGGTGGACACGACACTTGGTGAGTGGACAGGGAAGATCAACTTCACCATAGTGTAGATTGATGACTATGAGCCTGTGCTAGGAATGGAATTCATGAAATAGTTGGATGTTATGATTGTTCCACATTTGATGAAGTTGTACATTTACGATGGAAGGGAAGATGTACCCATTGGTGTACCAAACATTGGAGTGAAAAGGCCTGATTGTAAGTTGGCAGTGATGCAAATGGAGGGTGAGAAGCAGATGGAAGACATGAGTAAGCGATTGTCTACGGCTGAGACAAAGCTTACCGAGTAGTGATTGGTCATTAGGACACTTTCGGATAGTATCTTGGATTTATCAAGAAGACTAGAAGTGGTTGAGGATGATGATGATGATGATGAGGCATATGTGAGGTCGAATGTCCGGGAGGAGGATCGGGTCACTTATCTACAGAGGATGGAGATAGAAGATCCTGACAGATGGGTTGAGATGATTAGTGAGGGTGACCCTTCAGGCTCTACCCCCTCCACATCTTCTTAGATGACAAGAAGATGGAGCTCATTGTTAGCTACTCATGGCAGTGAGTCCTTAAAACAGGTTGAGCAGGTATGGCAGATGGTGCAAGGATGGCTTGGCATCAAGCATCATGACATGTTGCAGATGGGATGGAGTTTCCATGGACCTAAACATGGTGGAGAGATTCTTGGTGAGTCCAGGATGTGGTAGAATCCGAGATAGACTAGTGAAGGCATAAGGATGTTCACTCTCATGGCTTGAGCGTGACAGTTGGATTAGCTACCCAACTAGTTCAAACATGGGGTCCGGAAGTGCACGGAGAGATGCTGGCATCAGGCAGACAAGGAGGACAGTTCACAGGATGAGGACGACACATGGTGGAGATGGAGTTCTACATATGTTGTAGGGATGTTTGCAGTATGTGGAGGAGTTGACATCATGGACCAAGGATGAGATAGATATTGATGTTGATCTTGGTGGATGGCTACCAGGATGGTATGTTGTCGAGGATGACAATGATTTCAGGTGGAGGAGGATGTAAGGACCTCCGGTTCTTACTACCACCGAGCGACGAGTTATACGACCAACACACACGAGGAAACATAAGGTTGAAGTGCGTAGATGGGATGAGCGACCACGTTTATACGATGGTTGAGCATGAGCGCCCATGAAGTGAAGCTGACGGTTGAAGTTGTGGTTGAGGACATTGGTCGACGGGCTGACCAAGCCGAAAGCATGAACTAGAAACATTGGTTGAAGTTAAGTGAAGGTTGGCCGAGGATATAGCACGACCGCTTGTGGAGCGTATAAACTATACACTTGATGGCTCATTTGGAACACAATCGCTCAACAATCAAATAAGATCTTCGCTCAAATAAGATAGACGCAGGTCGAAGTGCGTGGCAGCAAAGGAGATAGGCGTAGGTTGGAGATGGGCTCGTTATTGGGCAAGGCCACACGGTAGCAAGTCGTTTGTCTTGGTGTTAGGTGAAGGGGACAGGCAGGAGTGCCGGGCTATTGGTTAAGGGCGTGCACAGGTGTGTGGCGCCCAGGTTGTGCAAAGTAGCGCCCGACGATGGAACATTGGTGAGCGCCTGGTTTGTGCGACGACTTGGCACGGGTTCTTGGGTGACTTGGGTGAGCGCCCACCCATCGTGCAAGTGTGCACGGTGACTTGGTGAAGTGTTGAGATTGTGGACAAAGGTGTGTCTCCGGTGGAGGCGCCCGTGTGTGGTGACTTGGAGGTACGCCCAAGTTGGGCAAACAACACGATCGTGCGACGAGGTGAACGATGGGTTGGTTAGTCGTGCGGCGACCATACGGAAGTGCTGATGATCTGGCAACCGAGTTTGCCTAAGATTGTAAAATTGGCTAAGTATGAAACTTGGGGTTTCCAAGTATACTTGTAAGGCTTGTAACTTGTAAAAGATTGTATAATATATTATCGGGTAGACTCATTGTTCAGGGAGTTGCCCCTCCCTTTATACTGTGCAATTGTGTTCTTCGTTTATAATTGCTGATTATAATGAATGTGTATGGGTGTTCATTGGTATAAAGGATAACATAATAATACTTGGTTGCGAAACACAAACTAAGTAGGAGTAAGTGGTTAGGCGTAGTCCACGAACATAAGTATTGGTGAAAAGAAAGCATTCGGTGGTGCCGCACCTTGCTAAGAGTGGTTGAAAGACTACCGCCGGCTTGGGGGTGTGACACATTACATCCCTCAACTCTATTTAACCATTCCAATGAGATCTGTATTACACACTTACTGATCTATCGTGATGATGAGCCACGGTGGATGGCTCGAAATGTCAATTCAAACAACCATGGATGCAAGAAATCCGGAAGAAGACTAAACACAAAGTACTAATCGCAGAAGCCTCAAAACAATAACGTCAATCTTAGTTTAGCTTTGGGAGGAGAGTGAAAATAGTGTTGTTAATTTACATAAAACAACACATTTTTCTACATTAATAGTTTTCTTTTGTATTTATTTATCTTTATCTCTACAATTTAGATATTTTAATTTTTTATTTATTCCATACACATTTAAATTATATAAACTTATATATTTATAAACAATTATAATAAAAATAATAGAAATTGAATATTTTAATAAATATAAAAATTAAAAATGTAAAAACAAATATTTAAATTAAAAAAATATTCCAATATTTAATTTTTTAGTTTGTGAAGTATATATATATAATGTAATATTTAAAAAAAATATTATATATATATATAACAATAACTTATTAAAATAAAAAAACTTTAAATTATGTTGTGTTATCTATATTTATATTTACATTTACATATATATAGATAGATATATATAAAATAAAATTAGTTATAATAGAGGTTTAATATTTCAATAAAATACAAAACTTAATTAAATAAGATAGCTATATAAATTAAAAAATCATACATATATAAATCATTATAATAGAATAATACTTCAACAAAAAATAAAAGTTAAATATGTAAATTAAAAAAAAAATTAAAATTAAAATTTTATTGTCTTTTTTAATTATTTTTAATATATATTTGTGTGTTATTTTTTTTATATGACATCAATTTATATATCTACAAATAATTATAATTGAAGCTTAATGTTTCAATAAAATACAAAAGTTAAATGTATAAAATAATTATTTACATTAAAAAAATATATCTATCTATATATCTAAACATAAAATTTAATTGTTAAATTTTGTTTATATATAGGCAATATAGATAATAAATAATTACAACAATTTCTCAAAATTGATTCAGAGTTAAGTGAGGTTGACATAAGGGTGTTTAGTGCTAGCTAGACTATTGGAGTAAAGGAAAGGAGGAGATCATCTTGGAGAATAAGGATAATATTAAAAATGTCATTGCTTCCAAATTTAAGGATAAATTGTGGAATGATAGGGAGTTAGAGGGAAAAATGAGGCTAAGGTATTCTGTCATGACTGGTCATAAGAAGAAAATGAACCTTGTGAATATAAGAACCAATTCTCATGAGCTGAAAAATGAAATTCATCCTTGTTGAATTCCCAAAAAACCTTGGACTAAAGAGTATGTCACCTTTGGGATACTATGAAGATTGAAGATGAAAAGGGTTTTCTCTTGATTGCCAAGCTCTTAATCACAGTCGTTATAATTGTAAAAATATTTTCCACACTACCAACCTTCTTGACTCAAGTCAATAAAACTATGGTGATTTAGGAATGAGTATTTTCATTCTTTTTTATGATATAAATAAAAAATTAAAGAGTCTCATTTTTTTTAGGTACTATAAACCATATTGATCTGAGTGAACATTAATCATCATCATTATCAAGACAACTATATATATATATATATATATATATATAGATGAGACAAGTTTGGGTTGCAATGAAATTAGACTTCAACACAATTAAATAAGGCAAAAAAATCCATCTTATCTTATGAAAAATATAAAAAACTATTATGTGGTGGAAAATTTATTAAGTGGAAAAAAACTATTACTTAGAACAAAAAAAATATTAAAGGAATAATAAATTTTATTTGGGCAAAACTAGATGAAAGGAATAATAAATCTTATATTGTATTATTTATTATTTTTGAATGATAATGATGATTAATGTCCATTTAGACCAATGGGGTTTATTGGAAGAGATTGATAGAGCCTTTTTAATATTTTATTTCTATGATCAAAGAGGAGCGAAAGAAGCTTTTCTAGAACATTATAGTTTTTCTAACTCAATAAGCCAAGAAGGTTGGTATAATAGAAATATAATATTTCAATAATATATATATATAGAAAACATATATATATTAAAACATGTTGTATTTGTTGTTACTTATAGCAATCCGTGAAAATTTTCTTTTAACTCTAGCCAACATCCCAACTTAGGTTTAAGCGGCAAGAGGGTTGAAGATTAGATTTAAGTGGCAAGAGGGTTGAAGATGAAAAACACTTTATATTGGCTTGCTCATTTTTTACTCACATCCATTTTAATTTTCAAAATATTTACCACAAACATTATTATCCATTATAATTTTCAAAATATCTGCCACAAACATTATTAACTTATTATGTTAGCAAAACTATAGTAATTTAAGAATGCTTCTCTCCTTTCTTTTTCATCATAAAAATAAAATTAAAAAATCTCAATTAATCTTTTAACTTTTTAAAATCAAATAAACTATATTAATATGATCTCACTGTAGGTTAATCACCTTCTTAGTCATCAACCCAAGCTACAACCATTTTTAATATATATATATATATAAGTAATTTCAATTTGTTTTTATGTATATATGTGGAACTTTTAAAAGTGAAATAGAGTATATTAACATGATCCCACTGTAGGTTAATCACCTTCTTAGTCACCAACCCAAGCTACAACCATTATATATATATAATTTCAATTTGTTTTTATCTGTGTATGTGGAGACAGGCAAATCCGATTAAATAAAATAAAAATTTGATCTTATCTAATTAAAAATGTACGTGGAGACGGACTAGGGTTGCAGGTTAATCACCTTCTTAGTCATCAACCCAAGCTACAGCCATTATATATATATAATTACAATTTGATTTTATCTGTATATGTGGAGACGGGCAAAGCGACACAATTAAATAAAATAAAAAATTGATCTTATCTAATGACTAGGGTTGCAATGAGATTCTCACAATTAAATAAGATAAAAATTCGATCTGATCGTATTAAAAGTATACGTGGAAACGGGCCAGGGTTGCAATGAAATTAACAGATAAAAATTTGATCTTATCTTATTAAAAATATACGTGGAGACGGGCTAAGGGTATACGTGGAAACCGGCTAGGGTTGCAATGAAATTAACAGATAAAAATTTGATCTTATCTTATTAAAAATATACGTGGAGACGGGCTAAGGTTGTAATGAAATTATTACAGTTAAATAAGACAAAAATACGTCCAGATAAAAATTTGACCTGATCTTATGAAAAAATATCGATCTTATCTTATTAAAAGATATAAAAACCGTTCTCTGGTGGAATAATTATTTAGAAGAAAGAAAAATATTTTAAAACAATATTAAATCTTATTAGGGCAAAAGTATTAAAGCTTCACCCTGTTTTTGGAATCTTTAAAGAGGGCAAGAAATAATTTGAAATGAGTCATACCAGCTTTCGTTGTTTTTGGAATTTTCGTAGAGGGCAACAGATTGTATCAAATTACCCTTGCTGGAATACCTTTCCATAATTTTATGAGAATAAATTAAGTTTTTTTGGTTTTGATATTTGTCTCTTAGAATTTGATACAACGTGGGTGAACGATACCTTTGATGAGATATATTTGATGGGAATTATAAATATGCTGAGTTGGCACTTTAAGGAAAAGAAAACTGCTGACAAATGAATGCTAAACTTTATATTGAACCACTCATAAATTCAGGATAACATGATCCTACGTCACTCTCACATTGAATGCTATAAATAGATGTAGCCCTTCTCCCTTTCCAAACATAGAGTTCAGTGCTTAGTGCTTAGGAAGGGTGTGTACGTTATGGCTTTTCATAATTTGCGTCAGTCTCTACCTTTCCCTGCAACATTCACAGTCGCTGATGGAGGGCCTCCCGCAGCAACTGTTCTGTGCCTACTCTGGGCTTTCTTCATGATATGGTTTTTGCGCAAGAGAAGAACTAGTGCCACGCTGCCACCAGGACCCTATGCATGGCCCATCATAGGAAATCTCCACCAATTAACGCTGCCCGCTCACCGTTCTCTTAGAGGCCTCGCTGAGAAATATGGTCCCATTCTCTTTCTGCGCTTAGGCTCTGTCCCTACCGTCGTCGTTTCTTCTTCTGAGACGGCCAAAGAGTTTCTCAAAACTCATGACTTGATTTTTGCCAGCCGACCCCGAACAGCCGCTGGGAGATTGATGTTTTCCAACTCTAAAGATGTGGTCTTCGCTCCGTATGGAGATCACTGGAGGCAAATGAGAAAAATATGCGTGTTAGAATTACTGACTGCCAAAAGAATCGAGTCCTTCAAGAGTGTGCGAGAGGAAGAGGTGTCTGCGATGATCTCTTCAATTTGGGAGGAGAGTGAGAAGGGAAAAATGGGCGTGAATGTGAGCAAGGCCGTCTCCACTCTCACCTCCAATATTGTTTGGCGAATACTGGCGGGGAGGAAATTTTCTGACAATGATTTGGGTGGCGATTTCCAAGGGTTTAAAGGCCTGATGACAGAGTTGACAGCTACAGTGGGAGAGTTCAACATTGGGGACTTCATTCCGTATTTGGATTGGCTCGATTTGCAAGGTATCAAGCGCCGCATGAAGAAAATTCATAAAACATTCGATGAATTTGCGGAGAAAATAATAGACGACCATGTTAATGTGAATCGTCTCCAGAAAGAGGCCGTAGACGCAGAGCCTCATGTTCAAGACTTCGTGGATGTGCTGCTCCACATGGCTAAGGCCGACACCAAAATTACACGGGAAACCATCAAGGCTGTTGTGCTTGTATGCCTCGACCCTCATTCTTAAACTTCTGTCATTCATCATTTCTTTTGCACTAATTGGATTTGTATTTGTGCAGGACTTGTTCGGCGCTGGCTTGGACAGAATATCAATTTCGTTAGAATGGGCAATGAGCGAGCTGCTCAGACATCCCCGTGCAATGAAAAAATTAAAAGAGGAAATCGAATCGGTCGTTGGCCAACATTGCAAAGTAATGGAGTCCGATCTAGCAAACATGAAATACCTCCACTGTGTGGTGAAAGAGACTCTGCGACTATACCCAGCGGCGCCCTTAGCGATTCCTCATGAATCTGCAGAGACTGTGACAGTAGGAGGATACTTTATCCCTAAGAAAACAATGTTGATGGTGAATGTGTGGGCTATAGGAAGGGATCCTAAGGTGTGGGGGGCAGATGCTTCTGAATTCAAGCCAGAGAGATTCATGGAAGACGAACATGTCAATGTAACAGATCCATCAAATTTCAATATGATACCGTTCGGTGCAGGAAGGAGAGGATGCCCAGGGGCATCGATGGCTATTCCTACGGTTCAGTTTGCATTGGCTCAGTTGTTACACACTTTTGATTGGAGAGTGGACGGTGATCCGTTCCACTTGGATATGAAGGAAGCATGTGGATTGACCATTCCAAGAAAAGTTCCGCTCTCTGCTTTTCCAAAGCTGAGCAGCAGCTTTCCAATGTAATACCTGGGAGGATACGAGCGACGACGCCTTTTCTTCGTTTTTCTTCGTTGGTGATGGTTTTTCTGTTCCAATAATGGAGAAATCTCTAGAATATTCTCCTATAATTAGCATCAGTTTTGGGTCGTTAAAACTGTTGTGTGTTGTTAAAATGGTTTGTTTTAATTAAACTTTGTTGGTTGGCGGTTCTTATCTGCTCAATCATAATATACTCTTAACTATATATGTAATATTTTCGTCGCCACTCCTATATATGTAATAGTTTCTTCGCCTAATGAATACAAGTGTGTCTTGCGGTGCAATCTCTTGAGTCAGTCACTTTCTCACCAGAGATCGACATGCCTTGTTCAATTCTAATTTGGCAATTACTCTTTATTAACAATAGTTTTCCACTATGTCAATTTATCTTTATAGCAACCGTTTTCCACCCTGTACTACATGATTTTAGAACTTGTATTTTTTATTTTGTAAGATTATTATAAATATTATATAACACAGCCGTATTTCGGAATAGGCTTTTCAGATTCTTTTTATTTTTGGACGTTAATTTGATATAATATTTTTGGTAGTATAACTATGGATTGATTTTAAATATTAATTTTGTATATTATTTTCTTTAACAAGTATTGAGCAATTTAGTCACCCCAATTAAAATTAAGAGTTATGTTATTAGAAAATTTGCATCTAGAAATTACGAGAAATACATACAAAGCATATTATGAAATATTTAAATTGATACTAATATAATATGGAATGGATTATATATATTTTTCATATAAGTTAAAATGATTATTCTATGAAATTATTTTACAAAACAAAATTGTATTGATATTTATATGACAAAGTTTGACAATTTATATTTTCCTAAAACAAAAAAATCTTGTAATTGAGTTATGAAGTAGGAACTTTGGTAAGACTTATTCAAATCATATTTATATTGTGTGCATATACAACTAAATGGATGTCACAACTCAATGACAAATTGTTTAGTATAATGCACAATGATCAATTTGGCTTCTCACTTAACACGATGTTAAACTCTTGACTAGGAAGGGACTAATAATGTGAAATTTGTGAGATATTTTCTTGCATTTCTTTCTGCCTAATCATTCAACCATTGACCATCTCATAAATTGCTCATGTTTTAAAAAATAGTTGCATAAACAATATTTATTAATGCTTCTTTGGTTTTTCTAAAAATTATCATACATTGTAACTTTGAAAAACAATGGAAAAGTAGGAATTCAAGTAGAGTGGAGAAGAGCTACATTCTAATTATATGAAAAATTGATTTTAAAAATGTGGGTTCCAATAAATGATAAAATTAGAAGGACTAGTCAAATTCAAGAGTAAAATAAAAATGAAATAAGAATGTCTCCTCTACTTAATTTATAGGGTTATTATATATACAAATTAGTTAGAAAATTTAATCATAATGAATAAAGGGAGAATGCATATAACTTTTGTAATTTATTTTTTGTAAGTCAAGGATCTATTCATTAATCAAAATGAGAGTACATAGTTATCAAAATGCAAATAGTCTCACCCCTACCGAGTTTGTTGACCAACGTTATCACCATATTACAAAAAAACAAAAGGAAAGACAAATTGGAGGTCCAAACCGTGACAGGCCAAAAGTGATGAAACACAAACATAACCAGAATAACACCTATGACCATGCTTACTCATTACAAGTAATTGATGCTCGATTGTCTTCCCCGGTCCCTGGAGCGGGAGGGGGGCGATATGAACACTAAACACAATTTTCGAAGTGATCTAGCCACGTTTCCAGCTTCTCGACCTTTTTGGCAAGCATATTTTGACTATGCCAAACCACCACAATTCTTTCTCTGACATGGCATTGAAAGTAATGGAGCCAATTTAGTTTGGCGATGACAACCTCGTGCTATTTATTTTTTATTTGGTCATATGTGCACAAGTGATCAAGAATAGACTAGAGTAGGTCACGAAAGGCATTAGATCAAATATGTCTGCCAGTGACTCATGCGTGCCCCTACCTACACCTCTAACACTGCACACCTGCTCTACCCTGACGAGCCACACTGCCTCTCTCCTCTCTTACCTCCTCCATTTGCATGTCCACTCTACACTGAGCTCAAGCCACCTTTGTTTCCATGATATCCTAACGACGCTCTGATCACACCCCTAGTGGCACGTCCACCCTGCTTGGGTCTCTCCACAACCCTACCCCCCAACGCCATCTTCTGCTTGATGCTGAAACTCCCCTGATGTGGTGAAGCTCCCCTCTAGATGGGTTGCTAACAAAGATTACGTGGCACAGGCCACATAGTGAACGCCAAAGAAGACGCCCGCAAGACAGAACTGACAATGTTCTGCAAAACATCCTGACAAGTCGTCAACCAAAGTGCATCAGACACCCACCCGAAATAATCATGCAGAAGCCTTCCCCGTGGAACTTACAACCACCACAGACCTACTAGGAGGGAGGCGAGGACACCCAAAAAC
Source organism: Pinus tabuliformis (assembly GCA_031772625.1). Taxonomy (NCBI): domain Eukaryota; kingdom Viridiplantae; phylum Streptophyta; class Pinopsida; order Pinales; family Pinaceae; genus Pinus; species Pinus tabuliformis. The sequence continues at coordinate 1,280,372,569 of CM062817.1, read as the reverse complement.
AAGAACCACATCAGCTATAATGTGGTTTCGTCCAATCCACTAATGGGGGAAGCATTTGGGAATAGATGTGTGGCTAAAAGGACTTGACACTAGAGAACTAACAAATGAGGGACAAACCTATGCCAATTTGGAGCCGAAACGACCTTCACTAGACCTTCGTGCAACCTCCAAGACCAATTGGTGCTCACCTAATGATGCATCTCAAAATTCGAGGGTAAGACCTCAAAAAGAGAAAAAACTAGAATATTATAATGAGACAAAAGACCCAAAAGCCATCCCAAACACAGAAGACACACAGGCAAAAAGCTATCATGCAGCACAAGTAGGGATACTAAGACCAACCATCGTACCATGCAAATTTTCCTCAATCGAATGACAGAAGCGAGGAACTAGGGAAAGGCATAAGTACTTGAATATTTTGCTAACCTTCCATGGTGGAGGAAGCAGCGGTGTCATTTTCTCCACCACTCCCAGGCTACCTTAGGGTCGAAGAACTGAGACAGACTAACATTGCCCAAACAAAAAACTACTAGCTGCCACACTATCAATGCAATATAACATTCCATAACCCAGACTTTCGTCATCAACCAACTTACCTTACCAACACACATTCCCGCAAAAGGAAGGCTCACACACTACATCGATCCCCTCACCTTACACCTTACAAAATTAGAGGACTGCCAATCTGTCCTCCTTCCCATCTGCCTTATGTAAAAATCATTTCACACGCGTCGAACACGTCTCGAAGTTCTTCGCCCCCTTCAGGGAATCATCCTCTTTAACCACTATCTAGCAGAGCTCATCAATCTTAGTGTTTTGAGAACTGAAAGTCCAGTCATAGAGAAGTTCCTGAATATTTTTATCACTTCCCCAGTTCACGAGTTTGTTGTCTACCTGACTCCTCTGTCTTCTCATGTTTTCTTTGAATATATACTCAAAGGAAGATAAATAATAATGGATTCACTAACCAATAGCCTCCAACCTCTAGTTGTTGATCCCCTTGTCTCGAGGAGACCCATTAATAAGATTCTGCAGCAAATAGGTAGCTATTAAAGAGTCTTCGGAGACCTATAGATTAGCCAGGCCCATCTCAGTGGCCACTTGGAGCCCTTTCTCTAGAGCTATAAATTCAACGACATTATTGGTAAGAATATGCTCAATCATAATATACTCCTATATATGTAATAGTTTCGTCACCTCATGAATACAAGTAAGTGTTGCGGTGGAATCTCTTGAGTAAGCCACTTTCCCACAAGAGATCTACATCCCTTGTTCAATTCCAACTTGGAAATTACTCTTTATTAGCAATAGTTTTCCACTATGCCAATTTCTCTTTATTAGCAACCATTTTCCACCATGTACTACATGATTCTAGAACTTGTTTTTTTAATTTTTTAGGATTATTATAAATATTATAACACACATAGCCCTATTTCGGAATAGGATTTTGATATTTTTAATTTTTGGACTTCAATTTGATAGAATATTTTTGTTAGTATAACTAGAAAAATAGCCTGGATTGATTTGAAACATTAATATCATACATTACCTTCTTTAACAAGTGTTGATCAATCTAGTCACTGCAGCTAAAATTAAGAATTATGTTGCTAGAAAATTTGCATATAAAAGCTATTAGCAATACATATAAACCATACTATGAAATATTTAAATTGATATTAATATAATATGGAATAGATTAATATATATTTTTCATATCTGTAAGTTAAAATGATTATTCTATGAAATTATCTTACAAAACCATATTGTATTGATATTTATATGACAAAGTTTGACAATTTATATTTTCCTAAAACAAAAAAATCTTTTAATTGAGTTATGAAGTAGTAACTTTGGTAGGACTTATTCAAATAATATTTACATTATGTGCATATACAACTAAATGGATGTCATAGTTGAATTACAAATTGTTTAGTACAATGCACAATGATCAATTTGGCATGTCACCTAACATGATGTTAAACTCTTGCCTAGGTAGGGACTAACAATGTGACATTTGTGAGGGATTTTCTTGAATTTATTTCTCCCTAATCATTCAACCATTGACCATCTCATAATTTGCTCATGTTTTAAAAAATAGATGCATAAACAATATTTATTAGTGCTTCCTTGGTTTTTCTAAAAATTATCATACATTGTAACTTTGAAAAATAATGGAAAAGTAGGAGTTCAAGTATAGTGGAGAAGAGCTATTTTCTAATTATATGAAAATTTAACTTTAAAATTAGTGTTTCCAATAAATGATAAAATTATAAGGACTAATCAAATTCAAGAGTAAAATAAAAATGAAATAATAATGTCTCCTCTATTTAATTTATAGACTTATATATATAAATTTGTTAAAAAATTTAATCATAATGAATAAAGGAAATATGCATACAACTTTTGTATTATTATCTTTTTTTTTGGTAAGTCAAGGATCTATCATTAATCAAAACAAGAGTACATAGTTATCAGAATGCAAATAGTCTCACACTTACTAGGTTTGTGGAACAATGTTATCACCATATTATAGCAAAACAAAAGGAAAGACAAATTAGAGGTCCAAAGCCTGACAGGCCAAAAGAACCAAAAGAAAAAAAAACTAGAATAACACCTATGATCATGCTTAATCATTAGAAGTAATTAACGTTGGATTGTTTGGTCCAGTCCCTGGAGGGGGAGGGGGTGATATGAAAATTAAACATGTTGTTTGAAGTGATCTAGCCATGTTTCTAGCTTCTCAACCTTTTCTGCAAGCATATTTTAACCTCGGCAAACCACAACAATTCTTTCTCTAACATGGCATTAAATATAATGGATACGATTTAGCGTGGCGATGAAAACCTCCTGTTATTCCTTTCTAATCTAGTTATATGCACCCAGGAAATCCAGAACAGACTAGAGCTGGTCATGAAAGGAATTAGAGTGAATATGTCGGCCAACAACTCATGTATTAGAGCTCCGACCACACTCACCTGCTCCACTCCCATGAGCCACACTACCTCTCTTACCTCCTCCATCTGCATGTCCGCCATACACTGATCTCACACCACCTCTACCACCACGAGCTCCCGATGACGCTCTGATCACACCCCTAGCAGCACACCCACCCCACTTGGGTTTCTCCACAGCCCTACCCCCCAAACGCAATCTTCTGCTTGATGCTGAAACCCCCATGACTGGGTGAATCTCCCCTCTTCATGGGTTGGGAACAAGAATTATGTGGTACAGGTCACATAGCGAATGCCAAAGAAGACGCCCCCAAGACAGGACTGACAACGTTATGTAGAACTTGCTGACAAGTCATGACCCAAAGTGCGCCAGACACCCACCCCAAATAAATGTGCATAAGTCTTCTCCCCAGAATTGACAGCCACCAAACACCCACTGGGAGGGAGGTGAGAATACACAGAAACAAGAACTGCACTAGCTAGACTGATGGCTCTTCAACTAGACTAATGGGGGAAGCAACTGAGAATAGAGGTATGGCTAAACGGACTTGACGCTAGAGCATAAACAGACGAGAGACAAACCTCAGCCAATCAGGAGCTGAAACAACCTACACCAGACCTCCCTATAACCTCCGAGACCAATTGTTGCTCACCCAGTGATGCATCTCAAAATTCGAGGGTAAGACCTCAAAAAGAGAAAAAAATAGAAGATTACCAGTGAACAAAAGACCCAAAAACCATCCCAAACACAGAAAACACCCAGGGAAAAAGTTATCACATAGCCCACGTAGGGATACTAACAGTGACCATCTTACCATGAAAATATCCCTCAATCCGCTGAGAGAAATGAGGAATGAGGCATAGATAGAAGAAGTTGAATATTTTTCTAACCTTTCATGGTGGAGGAAGGGACGACGTCATTTTCTCCACCACTCCTAGACTACATGAGGGCCGAAGGACTGAGACAGACTAACACTACTCAGACCAAAAATTACCAGCCTCCACACTATCAATGCAATATAAAATTCCATAACCCAAACTTTTGTCATTAACCAACTTACCTTACCAACACAAATTCCTGGAGAGGATGAATGAAGGCTCACACACAGTACTGGTCCTCTCACCTTACACCTTACAAAATCAGAGGACTGGCAATATGTCCTGCTTCCCATCTACCTCATGTAATCCTTCATTACACACGCATCGAACATGTCTCAAAATTCATCACCCCCACCAGGTAATCCTCCTCTTTAACCACTATCTATTAGTACTCATCAAGCTGTGTGTTTTGATAACTAAATGGCCAATCATAGAGAAGTTCCTGACTTTGTTTATCACTTCCCCAGTTTGCTAGCTTGTTGGCTACTTGATTCCCAATATTATCACATGTTCTTTGACTACATACTCAAAGGAAGATAAATGAGAATCGATCCACTCACCAATAAGCTCCAACATCTAGTTGTTGATAACCTTATGTGGAGGATACCCATTAATAAGATTATGCAGCAATGAGACGACTATTTAAGAGTCTCCATAGGCCTGTAGATTAGCCAAGCCCATATCAACGACCACTTGGATCCCTTTCTCTAAAGCTAGAAATTCAGGGACATTATTTGTGGTACTACCACATGAAGCCTCAAATAGTTTCACCACCTTCCCCTTTTCATTCCATATCAAGCCCTCAAAACTGACCAAGCCAGGGTTCCCCTTAGAAGCTCAATCAAATTTTATCTTAAAGAAACTAGGTAGTGGCTAGATAAAAGTGTCAGTGGAGCTCCCCCTCATGGAGAGTGGGCGAGAAAAACTCGAGACAATTAAGTTTGGACCTAGATATAGTTCCTTAAGGATGGCGATCTCCCAACCCTGAGCTTTCCAATCCTCCTTTGTCCAGCAATTAACTAAGATGGATTCTTTGATATTACGTTTTGTCACTTCCCAAACATAATCGGTCATGATGACCTCTAAGTGAAACACTGCTTGGTTCCTGGCTTTCCATAGGTTCCAAAGAAGCAAACCCTCATAGAGACACCAATATATGTTTACTATGGGGTTCTTGAAGAGATTCCAACACCATAATTCCAACGATTCTCTCAGACTATTCTCAGACCAATCAACTGCCCCAAATAATGTTACAATTTGATTTTAAAGGTCTAGTGCCACAGAGAAAAAATTAAGAAGATGGTTTATTGTTTCCTCCAAGCTAGGAGAAAGAGGACGTCGAGAAGGACAATAGAATCCTTTTTCTGAAGCTTATGCCAAGTGAGACATTTTCCATGAGCAATCAACCAAAGGCAAAAAGAGACTTTTGGCGAGAGCCATGAGTACCAAATCCTTTTCCAAAGAGGATCTACCACTAGGTTCACTGAGGTGGAGATAATGGAGTACAATTCCTTAAGAGAGAACATACCCCGAGGGAGATGACCCCATCTAATTTTATCAATATCTCCATTATTTAATATAGGGTGTTGTTGTAGAATTAAGGAAAAACCCTCCTAAGCCATAGGGGGATCGTCATCCAGCCGATGTGCTTGAAACTTCCATTATCTCCATTTTGGTGTCCTATTGTTATCTGGCTAGAAGTTTTTAACTCTCACTTCTCCTAGATTAAAGGTGAATATTTGAATTTCCTTGAGGTTTTCTTCTTGACTGAGCTTGGGGTGTTGCATCTAGGCCTCCTTCCAAATTTTTTCCTAACGGCCATTCCTAACTTCCCAGAAGCCATGATCCTGAACTATGTCTCTATTCACTATTTCCATGTTCCAGATAGAAGAACGTCCCAGCAAGCGGTGATGATTGAAAAAGGGTTAATAATTCCTAACGAGCTATATTTGTGCAATTGTTGAAGGTGATGGACCCACCGACATTTCAGGGGATATATGTGGTAAGAAGTCCCAACTAGACCTCAAACCATTTGGAGTAGGAGTCCCAGCAATGGGTAGTATAGTAATGCCTTGACCATGGTGGTGCACATACATAAGTAAGATGACTTTCTCAGAAGCAAGTGTGTGACCTTGTGGTGAGGCAACGAGATGAATGGGGGTTCTAACACATGGAGGAGTAAAGGAAGTGTGCCCCTTATAAGCCTGTAATAGTATGCAACCTGAAAGGAACACATGAGCATAATTACATCATGAGATGGAAGTAGAATAGTCCACAAACCAAGGTGATGGGTTAAACCAGCAATACATCTCCAAGAAGATTCATACAATCATATAAAAATAGTTCATACACAATTTCGTAAGTTAAATAACAGACATTGCTTAGGCAACTAGAACAGTTTGACTACAATAACAACATATGCATGAAAACATGTTGGCTTTGTTATATTATACAAAGTGAAAGTTCCATCCATACATATAGCATGATAACCACTGGCCACAATAGTGGAACATTATAGTCAACACTTCCTGCTCCTCCAAAGAGACGTACTCACTTTTCACTATGGAGAAGCCAAGTCTCGTCACAACACTCTCCAAGCCCTCTCTAAGAAAATCTCAGCCAAAATCTTGGCTCCCAAAAGCTTGTTCTATGAGTTACGAGGTTCTATATATAGAAAAGGGTCGGGTGACCCTTGACATTCCCCTTTGAATCTTCGACTACCTTCATGACTTTTCAACTTCATTACATATAACTCTTTACATTACATAATGACTATTTACATTCCAGTAATGACACTTCAAATTTCACTTTACATCACATTTACAATAATAATACATTTTCCACATATACCCATGTGGGACAAAAATAGGCTTGAGTCAGCGAGACAAAACAACACTAATACTTGGATGGTTGTGGAAAGACCAAGTCGGAAACATCCTCCTGGTGATCTTTGGTGACGAACTAATGCCAAGCTTGGTAGTGTGCAATGGTGTCTATGTACTGTTTGTTGACATCTTTCTGGAAACAATCTCTTGCCTCCATCGCCTCCAAGTATACTGATCTGGAACCTCTGTCCAACTCATCCTTTAACATGCACAACATAGTCCTGAGTGCAGCCGGACTAACAACATACCTCTTCATTTTCTCTATGTTGATCTGCAAGTCTACATTGATGGCCATGGGCGTCAGCTGCTCGAAGTACATGTCAATCTCCAATCAGACTTGGTTCTTCTCTCTAGCCTTAGTGACTATTACAATGGATGGGATCCTATACATCCTCAGCATGACATCCAAACTCCTAAACAACCATGCATCTGAATCCTCAACACTAGTGATGAGTGGTGAAAGTTTCTCATAGTTCTGGGTCAAACTAGGGATGCACACATTGTCTAAATCTACCTATGGCTTCATCACCTTATGAACTATTGATAGTGATGTAGGTGGAAAACTACCTTGTGCATGGTGACGAACCTATCATATAGTCTTTGCATTACTATCTCAAGAGCTGATACTTCACTAAGTATCAATTTATTCATTTCCTCCCTAGCGGATCTTGGCTAGTTGCAAGTCCTTAGTCATGCGCTCATTTTCTTCTATTAAGAACTTCAAAATTGAGCTTGTGGTTTCGGCATGAGCCTTCGTACCATCAGCAAAGGTGTCTAGATTTTTTCACACATCACGATCAATCACCCTTTATTCAAAATTATGCAAGAGATGCATGATCATCGAGGGTGTGTGCTATGCATGCCTGTACAACCCTGTGTTGTGACTCATCAAAGGATATGTTGTACACATCTGTTCTCGGATCATCCTCAAGGAGAACAGTCTCTCCTTGTTCACTTGGTACTTTCTCTGCTACCAAAGTTGGTGAAGCATGTGGAGTGACCTTTGTTTCTTTTAGTATAAGGTCAGTGTCCTGATCTTGTTCCGGCTGTACCATCTCTCTGTCCATCTGTTCAGCCATTTTTTCATCCTGTTGAGCAAGTTCTTGTTCCTACGGCTACTCACCCTGTTCTTCATTTGCTGCTAGTGGATCTGAGTCTTCAACCTGTATGCAGTTTGCTCTGTCTGGGCACCTTGAACTTCCTCCTGTTCCTGCTCTGCTTCCCTCTCTCTTCTATGTAGCTCCTGTTCTTCTTTGAGCTTTTTCTCTTCCTCCTACAACTTTCTTTCTACTTCTTCCAGTATCTTCTTCTCCCTCTTTCTCTGTGCTACTCTCCTTTCACATTATCGCCTCTTCACCTCTATCTCCAAAGCTACTTTCTCAAAAAGTGGATCTTCCTTAAACTTGTAGCTTTTCTTTGTCTATGTGCTATTGGAAATATTCCTCTTTCCTTTGTATTGCATAGGTTTGCTGCCTATTGTTGATCTTGTTGTTGTTCCTTGTGGTGTTGTTGCCTTGAATGCTGCTTTCCACTCTATAGCCATGCTGACCGGTTCATTGAGCCTAGAGCAGTTATAGAAATACCTCCAAGGATCTTCCTCTGGCCAATTACATGCCCCGTGGATCCATGGATACTACACTCTCACACAGTGGTTCTTGCATAACAAATGTAGATCATATGGATTGAAACTCCTAGTGCTAAACTAAACCTTCTTGAAGTCCTCGACCTCAGAATCAGTATCTTTAAAACTCTGGATCTCATACAATCCAATCTGCAAAATAAGATCATGCCATGGTGCCTTCTTCCTCCTATGCATTACAGCTGATAACCCTATCAGGATTTGGTATGCAACCTCTTTCACGACCAACTTGTCCATGGAAAACCTTGGAAACACATGCAGATGCTTCTCCACACTGTACATCCTGATGAAGGTACCATCGGGTAAGGCATACCAATCTACAATGTCAAGAAATGTACTCAAATATCATCTTGTACATTGGGGTGACGAAGTGGTCAGATAGATGTAGCATCACTCCATGGAAGCCGCACTCAGAAAACAACTTGCAATATATGTTCACAACATTCTCTGAAGGTGTCCATGCCCATCCCATACCAGCAAATTGTTGGTGGGGAGCGATTGCATCAAACAGGTAGGTGGACTTGAAGAATCATGCTTTCTCATCTTTGGGTGGTCTCCAGGCATTTGACACAACCACTTTTATTTGAACAACCAACATGTCAGACCGGTTTAAAGGCCTTATTTCACTTGTTAACTTACCGAATACAACCACCCAACTCTATGGGAAGGTCTCCGTGCTCTCTTGGGCATACAAGCAAGATGCAAGGATGAGAAAGTGTTAGAAAGCCTTCCTAAGTGTCTTCGTCTTGTATATCTAATTTGGTATCATCTTGAACTTTGATGGATCCCTTACCCAACACTTGAAGATGTCTCTTGTGTTCACATTGTTGTTGGGAGTGTAAAAGAGTGCATCCATATGGTTCACCAGATGGAGAAAATGATACATATATTCATAATATTCCACCTTGAATGTAGTAATCTCTACTCCACTAACACTACTCAGTATCATCATCTCAGGATCAGTATGTGAGAGAATCCAATCAATCATGTCCATGCACGAGAAGGTGAGTTACCTACATGCAACCTTGTACAAGCCTGACTTATGAATGTTGACATAGACTTGACGATCTTCCATATCTTCCTCAAAGATGCCTATGAATATAGCATTGATATATTACCATGTGATCTTGGTGTCTTTCTCTATGAACAGATGTGTGTCTGCATACACGGGAAAGCTCATAGACACCTGTTCAACCACATCTCCAGTACTACTTTCAATTGTATCCTTTGATCCAGCTCTATTGGAGGCCATGTTACCTGTACTACTGAGAATTTGTTCAATAACTATTGTACTTGAAGATAGAGAAGACACTCATGGTAAGAAAATGTGAGCTTAAAACATAAAGAAACTCAAGGATCAATCATGCAACAAACTTGGTGATTTCTCGCTAAGATTGCGCAGCTGTGACTCTGAGAGGTGGAGAGACTGTCAGTTGGAACTGCACATTGCATAGTCCTGACTTCCAGTTAGTGGGCTGCTAGCTAAAACTACACAAAGCACAATCAAGCTAGGCTTGTTGAGGACTGAAACCACATAATGCGCAGTTTAGTCCAGCTTGATTGTTGGTTGAGATCGCGCATTGCGCAATCCGAGAGGCAAGACTCGGCATCGTCTCCCAAAATGGCGTAGAGCACAGCTAGAGGCTAGTGATAGGCAACCTTTGCATAATTCCTAGAGCCAAGGTAGAGCCTTGAGTCCTAGGAATGCATAGTGCATGTCGGGAAAAGAAATATCCGAGCCAAGGTAGCCCAGATCTTCCCAAGGGTGACTTGGAAACAAGTAGATCTCAAAGCATGGGAAAATATGGTGCAGACATGAGTGAATGGACATGCATGCAATTTAAGCAAGTGCAGGAATCAGTAAAATAGAAGAACAACAAATCTCATTAAGGGATTCATCACAATGGTGACCTTGATTGTAGAAACAAGGTCATGCATGCGACACTAAGGAAATGCAATGGAAAACTTGAAACAATACTTCTACAAGTTAAAATAAACTAAAACTCCAAAGGTCATTCTATAAAATAAGGGAAAAAACACTCACACAAGCCAAGGAAAGAAAAGCGACAGAAAAAGCAACAAAAGACTTAAAAAGAAAAACTTACCCGTAAAAGTTGTGAAGACCACGCAGAAGATCGCTAGATACCTTGGGAATTACAGAGCTCCAAGATCGAATGTGTAGAATGAGCTCTGGGGCATCCATTAAAAAGATTTGGTAGATTCAGTGTTTATGACGTGCATGCCATAAATATAGGAAAAAGTGAGACTTGGCAGGAAGTTTCTAAAATCAACTCAAGTGTAACTCCTGCTTCCTAAAAATAGATCCCTATTTTCTAGGGATGTTTTTTCGATTTTTTATTATTATTATTTTTTGGGAAAGGCTTCCATGAATGTAAGGAATAATTACACAGTTATCGAGGGAACCGGGAAACCTACCAGCACATCCAACGAACAGGAGTTGAAGGAATGCTTCTGTGCAATTCCTAGGCTGAGTGGCTCTGGCTGCCTCTCATACTCTGCGCAATTTCCCAGCCAAAGACAACATGCCAGTTGGGTCTACGTAATTCCTGAGATGAAGGCTAGTGTTTGGATGTTCTGTCCAATTTCTCGGAGCAATCTTGTCTGTTGGGCTACTCTGCGCAATTCTGGAGAGCAGGGCTACTCTACGCAATTCCTGAGAGCAAGACTAGTTTCCCTCTAGGACTGCAAATTTTTCCAAGACACTACAAGAACCTAGTTCAAACTGTTGATCTAAATATGATCTGAGGTTGTCATTGATGTCAACCCAAGCAACACTAGAGGCTATCTTGATCTTGCAAGGGAATTTTGACTTGACAACTTACTCTATTTTGAGTCAAGGATCTTCTAGATAGATTCTACTCGTCGAGATGTTTATGTTGATATATGGCATGCCAAGTAATTCTTCACAGTTTGAAAGATATTCATGTTTGAAGTTAGTAACTCCAGTTAGTGGGATAAAACCCTATGGGGTTGTGGCATGCCACTCATAATTAGTTTTTGTCATTGAATAATCATTAATTAATAATTTTTTAAGCTCCTAAAATCCCTCCAACATTCACTATAGAAGCCCCTCTCAATTCTATTAAAAGAAATCTCATATATCCTCCAAATGAAGTGATTGTGGAATTTTCATTATAACTTCATTTTTGGGAAGTATTAGATTCTGAAACGAAAACCCTTTTGATTTGTAATCCTGATGAATGTCGTGACTGACTTTTAGGTCTTGGTTCGCTATATTTTCGAAGATATGATCTCTAGCAGTTAGCATTTTTGCAAGCTCCCGAATTTCATCTCAAAGAAGTGACCTTGGGAAAATCGTCATACCTCTCTCTCTGAGAAGAGGACTAGAATTCTATAAAAATTGGCAGATAGTGCATGCACTGTAGTTTTCTTTATATCATTTTCATAGCCGAAGGAGGAAACAGTGACATGGGGCATGCCGCACAAGTTCTCTCTACTGAATTAGTCCATAATTAGGTCATTGTGAGAGATTGGGCATAACTTTGCCTTGAAGAGTCCAAATCGAGTCAGACCTGTGGCATTGGAAAGAAGACTCATAGGGATACTACAGGACCAAAGATCACATATTGGGGATCTAAAATCATAGAGATACATCAGATTAAATATCATGATCCTAGAATGCAAAAAAAACTAGATCAAGTGGTGTCAAGGGGTGCAAAGGACCAAACTTTCTAAGGCAGCAAAGAGCAAGGTGCTGCAAAATGATGGAGTAGAGGTAAGCTACAAATAATTATATTCTATATATGGATGTTCATTTCTTAATTGCATTAGTTTCCTTGTATTCTAATTTGTTGTTTTTGTGAAGCACTAACATATGCTCTGCAAGATGAGGTAAGTTTTGCTATTATCATGTCATGGGTATTTCCTTGAAGACTTTTTGCAGGTATTATATATTCATCAAGAGAAGACTAAATGCATAATATAATGTTCTAAAGAGTGAGAAAGGGTAGCATGACAAGAGCAGCAATCAATCTGCACAACAACAATAAGAAGTTCACAATATGAAGTCTTCAAGTGGGAAGCACTGCATACAATCATTGTAAAAGTATCATTGTACAAAGTCATTGTAAAAGCATCATTGTAAAAGTTGTACAAGTGTCTATTTGCCAAGAGTTGAAGAGGTAGCGTTGGGAGGTCTAGGATAATCATTAGGTGGTTGTGTCATAGTTGGGGTTATGGTATAATGTGTCTTCCTCTTCTACATCATTCTATATCATTATAAAGTGGACAATTTTCCTTGGTACGGGAGTCAATTCTTCTTTCATTCTTCTATAAGGTGGTAGGGTGGTGCTAGGTTGGTGCATGAAGTCACCAACATGTTCAATCCTGTGAAATGTTCAAGGTTGTAGGGTGGTGCTAGGGTGATTTGTAGGTAATTGGGTGTTGGGGCATCCGTTCAGTTGACCACTGAAGAACCTCAGGTGTTGGAGCATCCATCCAGTGGGAGCTAGAGAAGAATGATTTTCTAGAATTCTAGGAAGTTGTTGCTTTCATTTCAGTTGGGGCTAAATATTAAAGAATTTATTAGAAAAGCATTCGATGGTTTTTGATCGAGAGGGGGTTTTCCACCTAAAATCTTTGTTCTTACTGGGTTCTTTTATTTATCGTTATTACTGCATAAACGTTAATAATAATTGAAGATTAACTAATGCCCTAAAAAGATTTAAAAGTGCTAATTGCTAATGAATAATGATTCACCCCCCCTTAGTATTTTCAAAAAATTGGTATCAGAGCTTGGTTCCTTCAATAACAGCTTAACCGCTGGAAGTCAGTTTTCAGAGCATAGAGATGGAAAAGTCAAAGAAGTGGGTTACAAGGATTTCAAAGGAAGGTACAGGTACAAAATGTTAAAATTCGCAACCAGGGCAAAACTTCATGTGGGTCATCTTATTCATGGCTAATAATATTTATATTAGATTCCTCTCGTCGAGAGGTGTAGGATTGATATAAAGATCATCCAATTCTGATAAGTATTCATGGAGATATGAATTTATTTTGATTATGGAATTATTATCAAGCCGACCTACAAGTCATGTAGGCTCAGAAGCCCAACAGTCGCATCTATTCACCCACCAACGTTGTGTATAAATATAAGAGGACTTTTCCTCATTTGGGCTCACTCATCTCATCACATCTCTCTCTCTCTACTGTGCAGATATGAGTCTCTTCTCTACTGTGCTGAAATGGGTCTCTCTCTCTCACACATGTGAAGCCGGAAGCTGTTGAATTTGAAGCTACAACTGCAGAAGTAAAGATTGACTTGCATGGCCTAGAAGATCTCCTCTTTGGAACTGGACTGTAGGTTCATCTGAACCTCCTTTGAAAGCCGCAACTTTTGGTGGTGGAATGAAGTCAATCCGACGAACGATTTGCAAGATATCGACTGCCCTAGTTTGAAGCCGGAAACTGCTGAAACTGAAGCTGCAACTGCAGAAGTAAAGATTGACTTGCGTGGCCTAGAAGATCTCCTCATCTGAACTGCACTGTAGGTTCATCTGAACCTCCTCTGGAAGCTGAAACGTTTGGTGGCGGAATGAAGTCAATCCGACTGTCGGTTTGTGAGATATGGTCTGCCCTAGTTTGATAATGAAGCCGCTAATGTTGATGCTACTAATCTAGGGTTTGCTACTGCTGATATGAATTAGATTTATTGTACTATTTCTCTCTGCTAAATTATTGAAGATAAAAGAAGATTTGATCAAAGGGTTTCCCCACACATTGTGGGGTTTGTCCCTGGCTAGCCACCACATCTTGTGTCTATTGTCTTGGCTTGTTTTCTGTCGATCGTTTAATGTTCTATCTGCACTTTACTTTATGTACATGTGATTGCTAATCGGTGGAATATAATAAGAAAAAGAAGTAAACTGTTATAAGCATAGAACATACCATAACTTAACACAAAAAAATCTCAAGAAAGTGATTATTGTGTACCAACCCCTTATTTTTATGCAGATAATTACTGGATATGGGAATCCAGGATGGAAGTATCTTTGCAGGCACATTGAGTATGGCAATCAATTGTTTCTGGAGACACATCTACCGATGAAGCTAAAAGGTACAATTCAAAGGCCATGAATGTAATTTTGAATTTTTTTCCAAATTCTATGAAAACAAAAGTTGGTCAATGTTCAACAGATAAAGCTCTTTGGGAAAATATTCATAATCTCTATTCATTAAAGAAATCGGGTCAAGATGTTATTAAAAAATCGGATCCTTCTGTGTATTATGAAGAAGGGTTGACCATAGAAGAAATTTCTAAGGAGGCAATCAAGATTATAAAAGAGCTCAAGGCTGAGAAGATCCACTCCAATACTCTTGAAGAACAAGTTGAAGGTCTCAAAATTGAAGTTGAAGAACACAAATGTATTGAAGGGTCACTTCAAAAGAAGTTGGAAGAAATCAATAATACAATGACATCAGACCTCAAGAGAGAAGTCCAATAGAAGCAACAATAACTCAACAAAGCATTTGTAGAGATTAGCAAGATCACACAACAAATGCAGGAAGAAAAAATTGAAAGGAAGGAATCTAATCAAAGATACATATCTGCCGTTGATGAAAAGCAAAAGGAATTAGAAACATTTTCAATAGAAATAAGCAGGCTCAAGATTGAAAATGAGAAGCAAAATGAACAGATACAGGTTCCCAATGGAGAAGTGAAGAAGACCACTCTTCTCAAGCTACAGGTTGAGGAGGTAGAAAAGAGAAGGAAGATCTTGAAAATATGGTTTCAAGAAGATCTTTCTCAAAAGCAATAATAACTTGATGCAACTCGTGATGAGATCAACAAACTCAAGGGATCAAAAAAAGAATACTTACAAGATAAGACAGATGAAGAAGCAAAAATGAAGTAAATTAAATATGGTAAAGCTCTAGTTGATGAAGGTACAAGCTCCACAACTTTGCATGATGATTCTAGGAAGGAATTTGATCAAAGTGAAAAGCCAAAGAAGAATGTTGCAACTCTAAAGAACAATACCAAAGTAATAAATAATAAAGGACCACAAGAAACTACAACATCGCCTCCAAAGAAGAATGAAAAATCTTCCAGGTATGTTCGTTTATTTAATGGTTATTTCTTTTTATGTTGTAATTATGGACATATGGCTAGGGATTGCAAAGTTTCTGATAGGTACAATCATTATTTGCAAAATCCTAGAAGAAAATCTGCAGGATCACAAGACAGGTTCCACGATGATTTTGTCAAAAGAAAATACGTGCTAGATGGGTAAAATATTGAATGTTTCAAATACTATAACTATGGCCATAACGCTCGTGGTTGCAGATATTAGATGGAATCTCCTATGGACAACATTGAATGCTTCAAGTGTCATAACTATGGGCACATGGCTCGACATTTCAGGAATTAGAATGTCTGGAAAAGGAAACAGGTACAAGAAGACAAAGCAGATAACAAGATTTCAGCAGTTACGCTTTTAGTTAGGATTTGTAAAGGGAAAAGTTCATGAGGAATTAGCATTTTCTTTAGATAATGACTCAAGTTAAGATGGCCCGTTAGGTGACTCACTATTTTGAACAATCTGGCTTTTTGACTCCTTAACATTTGTACAAGAGGAGTCTATGCAACAATATATGGCATAAGTCTACAATTTACAGGAAGGTAGTTTGAACAATATGGTAGTTTCATTAAAGGTTTAGGGGGAGAAGAACAGTTGAGGGATTATAGGTTACCAAGAACAAGACAAGATTAGTCTGCAAAGGATATGCACAAGTGGAAGGAATTTATTTCGATGAAACATTCGCACTAGTTGTGAGAATGGAAGCCATCTAGATGTTTCTGCCTTTGCATGTTCAAGAAAAATAAAATTCTACCAAATGGATGTTAAGTCAACGTTTCAGAATGGAGAATTAGAAGAAGAAGTTTACATCGAACAACCTGAAGGTTTTCTACTATCAGAAAAAGAAGACTATGTTTGCAGGCTAAAGAAGGCTCTGTATGGTCTCAAGCAGGCTCCCAGAGCATGGTATGCTCATCTTGATGGATATCTATGTTAAGAAGGGTTCAGAAAGGTACTGTTGATAGCAATCTTTACATAAAAATAGATAAAGATAATTTAACAATCGTTGAGGTATATGTGGATGATATAATATTTGGTAGCAATGATGATCGACTAAGTAAGAACTTTGCAACAAAGATGAAAAGTGAGTTTGAGATGTCTTTACTTCGTGAGTTGACATACTTCTTAGGGCTTCAAATATCTCAGCAAGATAAAGGAATATTTATATGTCAAGCCAGGTACATCAAGGAAATGCTCAAGAAATTCAAAATGGAAGATTGCAAACCGTCCTTACTCCAATGGTAACAGGTTGCAAATTGAGCATAGAAGATGCATCTAAGGATGTGGATTAGAGGTTGTACAGATAAATGATTGGTAGTCTTCTATATTTAATAGCCTCCCAGCCAGATGTTATGTAGGCGTTTGGACAAGTAGCAAGATTCCAAACAACACCAAAAGAATCACATATTATTGCCGTGAAAAGAATTCTTCGATATCTAAAGGGCACAATAGAATATGGCTTGTGGTATCCCAAGGGAAAAAATCTCATTATTCAAGCCTTTACATATGCAGATTGGGCAGGAAGCATTGATGATTGTAAGACTACTAGTGGAGCAACATTCTATCTAGGTGGTTGTCTCGTATCATGGTTGAGAAAAAAAAAAACCTCAATCTCGTTATCCACATCAGAAGTAGAATATATTGTGGTAGTAGCTTGTTGTACTCAAGTTCTCTGGATGAAGAAAACTTTTGAAGATATTTAGGTCAAGTCTTATGAGCCTTTTCCCATATTTTGCGATAACACTAGCACCATCAGTATCTCCAAGAACCCTGTGACACACTCCAAAACGAAGCACATTTTGATTAAATATCATTTTGTTAGATAGAAGGTTACTGAAAATAATATCAAGCTTGAATATGTTGGTATAAAAGAAAAAATCACTGATATATTCACTAAAACATTACCTCGTGAAGCATTTGAATATCTTCACCAGAAGCTTGGGATTCTCCCAAGTTCTCATTAGATTTTCCTTATTCAGAAAATAAAGGGGGAGTGGAAGTGTGTACAGGTCCACAGGATGGTTGTGTGTCAGGGGAGTTACCCTTTTCCATTGATTTCAAAGGGCAAGAGAAGGTAGTAGGAAGAGGTGCCCTGATCGCAGGGGGAGTACTTGTGTTGCCATCAATGCCAAAGGGGGGGATTGTTCATCTAAAGATGATCAGAAATTGTCATTGATGCCAATGCAAGCAACACCAGAGGCTACCCTGATCTTGTAAGGGAATTTTGAATTGACAGCTTACTCTATTTTTAGGCAAGGATCTTCTATATAGATTCTACTCATTGAGATGTTTCCGTTGATATATGGCACGCCATGTAATTCCTCATGTTTTGAGAGATATTCATGTTTGAAGTTAGTAACCCCAGTTAGTGGGCTAAAACCCTGTGAGGTTGTGGCATGGCACTCATAATTGGTTTTGGTCATTGAATAGTCATTAATAAATATTTTTTAAGCTCCTAAAATCCCTCCAACATTCTCTATAGAAGCCCCTCTCAACTCTATAAAAAGAAATCTCATATATCCTCCAAATGAAGTGATTGTTGAATTTTCACTATAACTTCATTTCTGCGAAGTCTTAGATGCTGAAATGAAAATCCATTTGATTCAAAATCTTGATGAATGTCATGACTGAATTGCATATCTTGGTTCTCTATATTTTCGAATATATGATCTGTGGAAGTTAGGGTTTTTGCAGGCTCTCGAATTTTATCTCAAAGAAGTGACCTTGGGAAAATCGTCATAACTCTATCTCTGAGAAGAGGATTGGAATTTTGTAAAAAGTAGTGAATAGTGCACAGACTATAGTTTTCTGTATATCAATTTTAGAACCGAAGGAGGAAATAGTGACACATGCCACACCGTACAAGTTCGCTCGACTAAATTGGTCCATAATTATGTCATTTTGATAGATTGGGTATAACTTTGTCTTGAAGAGTCCAAATCGGGTCAGACCTATGGCATTGGAAACAAGAATTAGAGAGATACTAGAGAATCGAAGATCACATATTGGGGATCTGAAATCACAAAGATACATCAGATTAAATATTGTGCTCCTAGAAGGCAAGAAAAACTAGATCAAGTGCTGTCAAGGGAAGCAAAGGACCATACTTTCTAGGGCAGCAAAGAGAAAGGTACAGCAAAATGATGCAGCAGAGGTAAGCTATAGGTAAGTATCTTCTGTATATGCATGTTCATTTCTTAATTTCATTAGGTTCCTTGTATTCTAATTTGTTGTTTTTGTTTAGCACTGACATATGCTCTGTAGGATGAGGCAAGTTTTGTTATTATCATGTCATGGGTATTTCCTTGAGGACTTTTTGTAGGTATTATATATTCATCAAGAGAAGATTCAATGCATAACCTAATGTTTTGAAGAGTGAGAAAGGGTCGCATGACAAGATCAACAATCAAGGTGCTAAACAACAACAAGAAGTTCAACATATGAAGTCTTCAAGTGGGAAGCACTGCATACAATCATTGTAAAAGTATCATTGTACAGAGTCATTATAAAAGCATCATTTTAAAAGTTGTACAAGTGTCTATCTTCCAAGAGTTGAAGAGGCAGTGTTGGGAGGTCTAGGATCATCATTAGGTAGTTGTGACATAGTTGGGGTTATGGTCTAGTGTGTCTTCTTCTTCTACATCATTCTATATCATTGTAAAGTGGACCATTTTCCCTGGTACAGGAGTGCATTCTTCTTTTATTCTTATATAGGGTGGTAGGGTGGTGCTAGGCTAGTGCATGAAGTCACCAATAGGTTCAAGCCTGTGAAAACGTCAGGGTGGTAGGTTGGTGCTAGGGTGAGTTGTATCTCATTAGGTGTTGGGGCATCCGTTCAGTTGACTACTGAAGAATCTCATGCATTGGAGTGTCCATACAGTGGGAGTTGGAGAAGAATGTTTTTCTAGAATTCTAGGAAGTTGTTGCTTTCATTTCAGTTAGGGCTGAATATTAAAGAATTTATTAGAAAAGTGTTCGGTGGTTTTTGACCCGGAGGGGGTTTTCCACCTAAAATCGGTTTTCCTCCTAGGTTCTTTTATTTACTATTATTATTGCATAAACGTTAATAATAATTTAAAATTAACTAATGATATGAAAATATTTGAAAGTGCTAATTTCTAAGGAATACTGATTCACACCCCCCCACCCCTCTCAATATTTTCCAACACAAACCAAGTCATGTGAGGTCATTTTATGGTCGAAAGCAAGACAAGTTAGCAAACACAAGCTGTAAAAGCAAAAGATAAACTCAACTAAAAACATAAGTACCTAGGTAGTGAAAGACAAGCTACTTAAGATTTTGGTAGGGAGGCTCCAAAACAAAGCTAAGTAAAAATTTTGGAGGGTGGTTGTAGCCGCTACAACATTGGAGACACGTTAGTAGAACTGCAACTCCCTATATGGACCTTGTCTCGTGAAAACCAAGTCTAATTCCTCGAGAAGTATTGTTTGATTCTTTGAATTTCATGGCTTCCTCACTAGCTTGAGTGAAATATATAGTCCCTTCCATTCTCTTGATCGATCAGCACACATACCAAGCCAATTCAACATAGTTGTTTCGATTGGGATTGCAGGGTATTTTGATACACAATTAATATAAAGTGTCATAGTCTTAGTTTCATCTCTGGTGGTGCTCCGCTGCTAGTAGGTCTAGACAGTACCCCAGCGGAGTCATGCAGGAACACAAGCATTGCTTCATTGCCAGTGAGCTTGGTTAGTACCTCGACAGAGTTACTTGCATCACTTCTCTACGCATGAAGCCTTTCTCTTCTTTCATCTTTATTTTATATTTTTAATTTTTGTATTTTTCATTTTTCAAAGAGCTGTGCATAGGCACTTATTTATTTTCATGAGGCGAAAGAGGGATCCCAACTTATTGAGAGCAAAAGAGGTGATCCCTTCATATAAGTATGTTATATATACCTCTAAAATACTTGTTTATTGAGAGAAAAAGGGGTTGTCCCTTCAGAGAAGTGTGTTATGTATACCTCTGAGATACTTGGTAAGGTTTTCCCCCACACCTTACTCTACTTAGCTAAGTTGACAAGGGTTAACCGAATAATAGAAAACCAATTAGAGTAGGTGGTACTAGTTAAAGTGCAAGCATTATGACTTCACCAAGAATCACTTTGAACAGAACATATTTTCCTTCAGGTTATCATCAACTGAAGAACGTAATATGATCATAAGGAGAGGGAATAGGCAGATAACCAAATGTTGATAGTTGTGCAAGTCCTCTTGTATTTCACCAGGCTTGTCTCAAGAGCCAAACACGGTTTCATGTGAAACTAACCTATGGGTACAAAAGAGAAAACAAACAAGAAAGAAAAGGGAAAAAGTAAATGAAATAAAAACAAGTAAGAAAAAAAATACATGAAAGAAAAACAAAGCAAACAACAAAGCAAGAAAGAAAACATTACTCCTACTACTATGCTAAAGAGTGCATGGAACTACTCATGTGAAGTGATATTTCCAATGTAGCCACCGGTGCATTGGTTAACCCATGTTGGTGAAGGCATGGTTGACAAGAAAGAGAAGCATGTAAACCAACACACAAGAAATATAAAATAGTGAATACCAGCAAGCCCTAGGTTTGAAAGCATCCATAGAAAACAAAAGAGTAAATGCGCAAGAAAAACATTTTGTGGACATACCATGATGATGCAACACATTGTACACAGATGACATACATGAACACTCTTTTGATTTGGATAGATGAGAAAAAAATGAAGGGATAAGAAAACTTTCACTTAGAAACAATGCTAGTTGTGTACGACTCCTCCAATGCATCAACGATAGGGTCACATAATTCAGGTGGAGGGAGTGAAATCTGTGAACTTCATTAATCTACAATAAAAACAGGAGAGTGATGAGGAACATGGGGTGTTTCAAAATATTTCTAATTAGGAGCAGAACCAATCTAGAGACTACGAGAACCTAACATAACCATCAGCGCAAGCTAAAGTGTCTCGACATCTCTAAGGGTTTCCACTTCATCTGCAGGTAGATCATACAAGACCTGTGGCCTAGAAATATCAACATCATGTGAATCAGCATCATGATCAAATGAATAAGTGAAGAGATCATGACATCCATGATCAGAAAGTTCAAAACGTTCATCTAAATCCTCACGATATGAAAAATCATACAGAGGGATTGATGAGAAACAAAAAAGTTCACCCTCTACAATTTTGGAAATGACAAATGAAATATTGAGTGGATTTTCAAATAAATATGTGTCCTCAACGTAATGCAATGACAAACTAAAATCGAGTGTGTTATGTGAATGATTGAAACGAGAGACATCTGGTGTTGAGTTTTACAAAGGAAAACAAAAAATGGCAGACGGAAGGAGGTCATGCTTTGTTGCAGGTCCTTTTTTAGATTCCCACACATACTCATCATATATGACAACGCATGTTGGCTACTCAACACCAACTCCAACGACAACTTGATTCTTGTGCACAACAAATGTGGAATCCGACAAGGGAGAACACAACACAACACAATCCAGAGGATCAAAGGAACTAGAGGATGAAGGTTGAGAAGACCAGACAATGTGACAACCAATAGGTTTGCAAGCCAAATCTGTGCAGATGTTCAGAGCAGGTGGGGTGGGAGGATGTGATAGTTCAACAAATGTGCGTGCACCTTCTCCCGCCTTGCACTATGAAGATAGAGTTGTTTAATGAGAAGAGCATAGAGGGTCACTTGATATAGAAACCTTGTCCATCTTAGGTTTGGAAGCTCTAACATCGAGGTATGCTGGAAGAGGTTCAAATGATTCTAAGATATGTGGATTTTTAGATATGTGAAGAAGATACTGAAATATTTCATTGAGAAATTTCCAATGAATTTCATCCTCATGGACATCAAATGTGAGATTAAGAAAGTGTTTCCAAAATTCCTTGACAGACTCATCAAGTGTTTTTTGTAATTACATAATTTTTTTACGGAGTTCTTTGTGGCTGTACCAATAGAAAGCACATGAAATCTCTCCAATCAAGTCATCAAAAGAGTGAATATAAGTGGCGGGAAATGTGACACACCATTATAGTGCATGCCCTCAGAACATGAATGCGAAAAAATGCAGATTTCATCCCTTTCATAGAAGCCCATGAAGTAAAATTATGTGTGTGAGCAAGGTTGCTTTGCCTTCACCATCGTATGTGAAACATGACAAGTCATTGAAGAGATACTCCGATACTTCAAAATCATGTCCATGAGAAAGACATGTCAGAGGTTGGATTGTAATGCAAGTCATGATAGATGTGCAAAGATGGAAAAAAGAATTTGAGGACTCAGCTAATCATATGGACCTCTTCTAGTTCCATAAATGTTGACAGTGTTGGACCTGCCAACATGTCAGGGGATCTCCCCAATAAGAAGTCCCAACTAGACCTCAAACCATTTCGAGTAGGAGTATCAACAGTGGGTAGTAAAATAGTAGCTTGACCATGGTGGCGTAGAAAGGTAAGTAAGATGACTTTGCCTGAAGAAAGTGTGTGACCTTGTTGTGAGTAAAGGGAGATGCATGGGGGTTCTAGCACTCGGAGGGGAAAACGAAGTGTGCCCATTAGAAGCCTGTAATAATACACAACATGAAAGGAACACATGAGCAGAATGACATCATGGGATGGAAGTGGAATAGTCTACAATTGAACGTGACGGGTTAAACCAACAACAAATCTCCAACAAGATTCATAAAATCATATACAAAATAGTTCATACACGAATGCGTAAGTTAAATAACATACATTTTTAAAGCAACCAGATTAGTCCGACTACAATAACAACATATGCATGAAAACATGTTTTCTTTGTTATATTATATAAATTGAAAGTTCCATCCATACATACACCATGAAAGCCACAAGCCCCAATAGTTGAACGTTATGGTCAACAGCGCCTGCTCCTCCAAAGAGATGTCCTCACTATGCACTGTGGAGAAGCCAAGGCTTGTCACAATACTCTCTAAGCCCTCTCTAAGAAAACCTTGGCCAAAATATGGGCTCCCAAAAGCCTGTTCTATGAGTTATGAGGTTATATATATAGAAAAGGGTGGGGTGACCCTTGACATTGCTTTTTGACTCTTGGACTACCCTCATGACTCTTCAACTTCATTACATACTACTCTTTAGATTACATAATGACTTTTTACATTCCATTAATGACACTTGGAATTTCACTTTACATCACATTTACAATAACAATACATTTTCCACATATACCCATGTGGGACAAAATAGGCTTGAGCTAGCCAGACAAGACAACACTAAGACTCAGACGGCTGTGGAAATACCAACTCGTCAACATCCTCCTGGTGATCTTTGGTGATGAAGTGATGTCAAGCTTGGTAATGAGAAATGGTGTCTATGTATTGTTTGTTGATGTCTTTCTTGGAACGAACTCTTTCCTCCACTACTTTTGGGTATATTAATCTGGAACCTATGTCTAACTCATCCTATAACATGCGCAATATAGTCCTAAGTGCGATCGGACTAGCACCATACCTCTACATGTTCTCTGCGCTGATCTATAAGTCTGCACTATTGGCCATGTGCATCAACTACTCGAAGTACATGTCAATCTCCAGTCATATTTGGTTCTTATATCTAGCCTCGGTGACTATTCCAATGGATGGGGTTATGTGTGTCCTCGTCACGACATCCTAACTACTGAACAGCCATGCATATGAATCCTAAACACTAGTGATGAGCGGCGAGATTTTCTCATAGTTATGGATCAAACACCAGATGTGAAATTTGTCCAACTATGCCTGCAGCTTCATCCCCTTGTACAAGTAGAGTGGGGCTCCCTTGTACCTCATTGTCTATGTTTGTACGTGATGAACAATGACATGTATGTCTATGAGTGTGTGCAAAATATTGATGCAACGCTATTAATAGCCATGTAGATGGAAAACTTCCTTGTGCATGGTGATGAACCTATCATACAGTCTCTACATGACTATCTCAAGAGCTGATACTTCAGCGAGTATCACTTTCTTCATTTTTTCCCTAGCGGATCCTATTCATTTTTCTTCACTATGCCTGGTTGCTTCGAAGTCCTTAGCCACACGTGCATTTTCTGCTATCAAGAACTTCACACTTGAGCTTGTGGCTTTAGCATAAGCCTTCGTAACATCGACCAAGGTGGTTGGATGTCTTCGCACATCAGACACAATCACCCTTTCTTCAAAGTGCACAAGAGATGCATAATCATCCAAGGTGTGTGCTCTACGTGCCTGTACAACCCTGTGTCTTGACTCATCAAAGGATATTTTGTGCATATTTTTTCCCCAATCATCCTCAAGGAGAACAATCTCTCCTTGTTCTCTTTGGACTTTCTCTACTACTGGAGCTGCTGAAACATGTGGGGTGACCTTTGCTGTTTTGGAATGAAGTCATTGTCCTGATCCTGTTTCAGATGTACCATCTTTTTGTCCATTTGTTCAACCATTTGTTCATCATCCTGAGAAACTTCTAGTTCCTACATCTTCTCATGTTGTTCTTCATATGTTGGTGGTAGATATGAGTATTCAACCTATATCAACATAGTTTCTTTGTTTGTGCACCTTGGACTTCCTCCTATTCCTATTGTGCTTCCCTCTCTCTTCTGTGGAGCTCCTGTTCTTCTTTGAGATTTTTCTCTTCCACCTGCAACTTTCTCTCTGCTACTTCAGTCGTTGTTTGTCCCTCTTTCTCTGCGCTACTCTCCTTTTGCACTATCATTGTTTTGCCTCTATCTCAAAATCTACTTTCTTAACAAGTGAATCTTCCTTAAACTTGTAGCTTTTCTCTGCCTCTTCTCTCTCAAAAATCTTCCTCTTGCCTTTTCCTTGCATAGGTCTGGTGCTTACTACTAATCTTGTTGTTGTTCCCTTTGGTGTTGTTGCCTTGAGTAGTTCTTTCCACTGTACAACCCTGCTAACCGATTCATTGAGCCTAGAGGAGTTATGGGTATACCTCCACAGATCTTCCTCTGGCCAATGACACACCTGATGGATCCATGGATAGTACAATCTCACACAGTTGTTCTTGCACAAGCAATGTGAATCGTATGGATTGAAAATCCTAGTGCTGAAGTTAAACTTCTTGAATTCCTCGGCCTTAGCATCAACATCTTTCAAACTTTGGATCTTGTACAATCCAATCTATAGAGGAAGAGAAGGCCATAGTTCCTTCTTCCTCCTGTGTAGTCCAGTTGATAACCTTGTCAAGATTTGGTATGCAACCTCTTACATAACCATCTTTTCTATGGAAAATGTTCCCAACGCATGCAGAGGCTTCTCCTCACTGTACATCTTGATGAAGGTGCCATCAAGTGAGGCATACCAATCTGCAATGCTAAGCACTACCTCCATTTTTTCCTGGGACATACAAGGCGAATCCTTCTCAAATATCATCTTGTACACCAGGGTGATGAAGTGGTCAAATAACTACAACATGACTCCATGGAATTTTCACTCAGAAAACAACTTAGAGTATATGTTCACAACATTCTTTGAAGGTGTCCATGCCAAAGCCAGGAGAGGAAACTGTTGATGGGCACAAATTGCATCAATCAGGTAGGCAGACATGAAGAATCGTGCTTGCTGATATTTGGGTAGACTTTGGGTGTTTGATAGATGCACTTTCAGCTGAAGAGCCAACATGTGAGACCAGTTGAAAGGCCTTCCTTCACTTTCCAATAATACAACCACCCAACTCTACGGGAGGGTCTTCATGCTCTCTTGGCCATACAAGCAACATGCAAAGATGACCAAGAGTTGGTAAGCCTTCATGAGTGTATTCATCTTGTATATCTGGTTGGGTGTCATCCTGAACTTTGATGGATATTTGTTGTTGGGAGTGTAAAAGAGTGCATCCATATGGTTCACTGGCTGTAGTAAATGATACATCTGCTGATAATATTCCACCCTTAATGTAGCAAGCTCTACTCCATTGACATTTTTTAGTATCATTGTCTCAGGATTGGTATGTGAGACAATCCAGTGCATCATGTCTGCGCATAGGAAGGCAGGGTACCTACCTGAAACCTTGTACAAGCATGACATATGAATGTTGACATAGACTTGACAATCTTCCAAATCTTACTCAAAGTTGCCTACGAATATAGCATCGATACCTTGTCATGTGATCTTGATGTTTCTCTCTATGAATAGATGTGTCTCTTTGTACATGGGCACGCTCATAGACATCTTTGCAACCACATTTATAGTACTGCATTCAACTATGTCCTTTGATCCAGGTCTCTTGGAGGGCATGTTATCTATACTGCTCAGAAGTTGTTCAACACCTGTTATACCTACAGACAGAGAAGACACTCACGGCAACAAAATGCCATCTTAAAACATAAAGCAACTCAAGGATCGATCTTGCAACAAACTTGGTGAGTGTTGGGCAAGATTGTGCAGTTGTGACTCTGAGAGGCAGGGAGACTATCAGATGGAACTGTGCATTGTGTAGTCTTGGATTCTAGTGAGAAACCTGCTAGCTAGAAATGCATAGAGCAGAGTCCATTTGGGCTTGTTGGGGACTGGAACTATACAATGCATAGTTCATTCCACCTTGATTTTTGGATGAGTTTGTGCATTGCGAAATACCAGAGGCAAGACTAGGCACTGTCTCCCAGAACTATGTGGAGTATAGCTAGAGGCTAGTGGGAGGAAGCCTCTGAATAATTCGTAGAGCTAAGGCATAGCCTTGAGTCCCATGAATGTGCAATGCATACTAGGAAAAGCAAGATTCAGACCAAGTCAACCCAGATATTTCCAAGGGCGACTTGGAAATAAATAGATCTGAAAGCATGGGACAATATGGTGCATACCTGATTGAATGGATGTGCATGAAATCTAAGCAATTGCAGGAATCAGTTAAATAGAAGAATAGTGAAGCTCATGAAGGGAGTCATCGCAACGACACCCGTGAGTGCAGAAACAAGGTCATGCATGTGACACTAACAAAATGCAATGCAAAACTTGAAAAAACACTTCTACAAGTTAAAATAAAATAAAACGCTTGCAATCATTCAATAAAACAAGGAAAATAACACTTACACAACCCAAGGAAAGAAAAGTGATAGAAAAAGAAACAAAATACTTAAAAAGCAAAACTTACCTGGAAAAGCTATGAAGACCTTGCTGAAGATTCCTATATGTCTCGGGAATACTAGCGCTTCAAGATCGAATGTGTATAACAGCTCTAGTGTATCAATTAAATAGATTTGATAGATTTAGGGTTTTTGACACACATGCCACATATCTAGGAAAAAACGACACTTGGCCAGAAGTTTCTAAAATAAACTCAAGTGTAACACTTGCTTGCTAAAAATAAATCCCTATTTTCCAGTGATGCTTTCTCACCTTTTTATTTTTTTGGAATGGCTGCCATGCAAGAAAGGAATAATTGCGTAGTCATGGAGGGAGTCGAGAAACCTGCCGGCACATGCAGTGGACAATAGTTGAAGGAATTCTTCTGCACAATTCCTGGGCTAAGCTAATGTGGTTACCTATCATGCTCTGTGCAATTTCCCAGCTAAAGGAAAGCTACCAACTAGGTGTACACAATTCCTAAGGTGAAGCCCAATGTCAGGATGTTCTGCGTAATTTCTCTGAGCAAGGGTGTTTCTTGAGCTACTTTGTGAAATTCTGAATATCAAGGCTGACTGTCAGGATGCTCTACACAATTCCTGAGAGAAAGGTTGGTTTCCCTCTAGGACTACACAGTTTTCCAAGACAACACAAGAACCGAGCTCAAACCAAGTCACGGGAGGTCAGGATGTGGTTGAAACCAAGGCAAGTTAGCAAACACAAGATGCAAAAGAAAATATAAAATCAACTAAAAACACAAGTACCTAGGCAATGCAAGACAAGCTACTTAGGACTCTGGTAGGGAGGCTCCAAAATGAAGCTAAGGAAAAATTTTGGAGGGTAGTTGTAGCCGCTACAACAGAGAACATAGTGTCTTCCAAATTTCTTGTCCACCATGTACCCATCTCCTCCATAAATTGGCCCCTTATACTTTTGATATGCATAATTTTTCCCACTCAAACCAATGACAAACTCCTACTAATTTGCACTCCCAACAAGATAAATCTGTGAAATTTGGAAATCATGTCCTTATAAATACTTCGTGGGGCCGGAAGGGCTGAAAGATCGTAGACTTGGAGAGCTTGGAGAGCTACCTTAAAGAGAGTTAATCTACCAATCAATTTCAAAACTATGAAGGACGAGCTAGAAAGCATTCGATCTAGGAAATTCAAGAGATCTTTCTAGCATGACGATCTCAGGGAGTTAGATACCAAGCGGGTTCCAAGGTAAGTGCTTGGAAGTGAATCGATGTGAAAACTAAGGATCCTTGTGAAATGCCTTTGAACCCTGCGATGGGCGTTGAAAAATAAAATATCTATTTTTTCCCCATTGATGACTGTACTTGAAGCCTGCTAGAATTCCTCAAGAAGGAAATCAAATTTCTTAGCTTCCCTTAAATTTGGGTTCATATAGAGCATGTTATTATCAATGAATTGTTGATGTGATAGAGGAGAAGCATCCATAGATAATGTCAAGCCCTGGAAATGCCCATACTCAAAGGAAGCTTTGATGAGTCTGCCCAAACTCTCAGCTACAATTATGAAATGGAAGGGGGAGAGGGGATTCCCTTATCTGAGGCCCCTTCAGCCTGATAAAATTATAGAAGGAAAACCATTGATTATAATGGAGTAGAATGGTGTTTCAATCAATGATTTTACCCAATTTATCCATGGATGAGAGAAACCAAAAGAATCAAGAATAGAAAGGAGATACTCCCAACTCACATGGTCATAAGCTTCATGCATGTCAAGTTTAATAATCATACCTGGAGATCTAGATGATTTTAGAGAATGGACTATCTCGTGAGCCACTATAATACCATCCATAATCTGCTGGCCTTCCACAAAACCTTTTCTCTCATGTTTGATGATAGTTTTCATTAGGGGTTTGAGAGGTCAAACTAGAATACCTGAAATTATGTTAGATATAAAATTGCAAAAATAATTTGGCCTAAATCCATTCGGTTCTACCACGACACCTTTCTTTTGAATGAGCATGAGGAATATGGAATTAGGTGGTGACCAAATGATTTAGGATTTATGGGATTCCTCAATGAATTCATGAATTTCTTGGCCAAGAAAGTGTCATCTAGCTTTAAAGAAATATGAGGTGAATCCATCAAGAGCTAGAGTTTTATTTGAAAGGAGAGCATGAATGAACTCTTCAACTTATGCAAAGGAAATCTTTCTCATGAGGGCCTATTTCTAATCTGCTGAAATTAGTTGAGGGATACATTATCTGACTCTAGAGATAGCATCACTTCTCTCCACCCTCGGTTCTATGAACAGAGTTTAGAAATGGGAGATCAATTCCTCTGAAATCTCCTCATGATGGACAAGTCATTTTCCTCCCAAGCCATTGAGGGATAATATCTGGTTAACATGTCTATGCTTTAGCATGGTTTCATGGAAGAATTTCGAGTTGCACTCCCCCTCTCTAAGCCATTACACTCTTGGTTTTTTCCTCCACAAGGTTCCCTCCTTCTACCTTATTTTCTCCAGAGAAATTAGGACTTGAACTTCCTAAGATGAAAGATACTATGTCTAACCTTATAAGATCATCCTTTGTTAGATTGAATACATTTTCTCCTCCAGATGTTTCTTTTCTTTATGAATATTACTAAAATTGGAATGATTCCAAACTTTTATCCTTTTCTTGAGCTCCTTTTGTTTCAGCTCGAAAGTTTCCATGTGACTTCACCTTGATACTCTGATATCCTTCCACCATTCCTCTATATTTTCTATGAGATCAGGCTTTTCAAGCTAGGACACCTCAAAGAAGAAATGCCTACCCTTCAAGGCCATTCTCAAGTCAGTTTCCAAACAGACAGGCCAATGCGTTGATCCTAATCATGGAAGAATAGAACCTTGAAGATAAATATTTTGCTAGAGGATATCATCCAAGATGAGGAAGCGATCTAGATGCAATGCCATCTAGTGCTTATCCCATCAACGATTTTTCCATCTAAAGGTGTCATTAACAAAATCTATGTCTTTTACTTTGAGAACTTGAATAGTTTCCTGAAAGGAATGAGAAATAGGATGTAGTTGGCGAACTCCTCCTTTCTTTTTGTCCAAATTCTTGATGATGTTGAAATTGTCTGCAAGGATCTAACTATCCTCACCCAAAATTTCTCTTAACTTCTATAAACTACTAAGGAAAGTTGACTTTTACCCTGGAAGAGTAGGGCCATAAACCCTTGTTAACCAGACCTTCACTAAAGAGTGGTGGGGAAATTTGTCTAGCACCCAAAGGAGATATATCTAGTGTCCCAGATAATCCCCAGCCCCCCTACATTTCCCCTCACATCTAGCACCATACATTCCACCGAAGGCCAACTTCTTGTCATGATTTCACTTAGCTTCTCTTACGTCACCATGGTTTCTTGCGAAACAATGATATCTACTTTTTCCTACTGAATTTTATCTCTTAAGTACTTCAACTTACCTATCATGTTGAGGCCCATTATATTCCAAGAGACAACTTTCGTTGAGTAGCAAGTAGTGAGCCTTGGTAATAATCAATGATGACATTGGCTTGTCCTGAGTTGACTAAGACCACCCTAGCTTCTCTAATCACTTCACTGTTGGGTTTCCTGCACTTATTTCTTTTCTCAAACCTCGAATTGGACTCAACACGCCTAGAAGATGCCTCCTCATCATGCATCACCAGGGCCAAGTGCGGGGAAGATTCCAAAAGAGATTGACATTGTTCCCATTCCTTGTAGATCTAATGGAATTGGTCTAGTTTCTCTTGGGGCATATCGGTACATCCTACCTTGGCCCAATTTTGTAGAAAGGCTACTAAGTTTTGTTCATCATAATTGAGCTAATCCATTTTGACTTCATGCTCTAGGGCCTTTTTAGCTTGAGCAAGGACCCGTTGAATATCCTTGCTAAGGTTTTTTTTCTCTTAGGGTTTTTAGGACTCACTACCACTTCCATCATTGTTTTTGGCTCCTCTAGCTTGTCATTCTTCACTTGTTCATCCAGGAGTGCAAAGTGGTTTCCAGACGGGTGGTTTCACATCGTCGAGGTTTGGGGGTGGGAGCATAGCAAGGATATGGGCACCCCTACTCTTCGAATCAAAACCTCGATGAATCCATATTGGGGAGTATTTTTTGGAGGGGCGGGAGCTGATTTCTACTACTGAGGGAACTCACAGAACAAATGTCCATATTCATGACAAATTTTGCAATTAAAGGGGACATGCTCATAGAAGAGCGATTGGGACCAAACTTCATCCTCGTATTCAATATCCACTGATTCTGATAAGGGTTGGGAGATGTTGATGTAAACACAAATTCTAGCATAGGACAAAAACCTTCATCATTTTGTGATCTCACAGACGTGCACAAAATTAACAATGGAATAGCCAATCGATTCCAATATTTCAATCTTTGAGAAATCATCTGGCAGAGAGTATAGCTGAACGTAGATAAGTGCTTCCAGAAATTGTTCCTTCTCTAGATTATAGCGGGGTTATCAATGCCTCATCAATATCCCCACACTATTCATGAAGTAAGGCTCGTTTTCCAAAACTTTCTTCTGATCTTCCAAATCATCAGGGATCACAGTGAAGAAATCTTTTTCTCTTAATCAAATATTGATTAATGCTATTTGAATTGTATCAATCAGAGGATATCAGACTCCTTTTGCCAAATTCCCATAAATTTTGAGATTATCGTATGATCTTGCATGTATTTCTAGGATTGTTACAGACAGTGATTGGGGATCACTACACAGGGGTACCCCTCATTTTGGACTGCAATTGTGCTCCCAACGCTCGCGAGTGTAGTTTATTTTTTTTCGGATGCCATGTGCTTCTAGACGAACCAAAAATAGGACGATGACCACCAATTACAATGTTCTTGAACGAGGGGGTTGACCCCATGGGAGTTGATATATGCCCAATCAACATGATTTCAACTTCAGGGTAGACTGTAGCTTCCGTAAGAAAGAGAAAAAATGATATGACAACAAGGATTAAAACATGTCCTTGAAACCCTAAAAACCCTAGTAGAGCTAAAACACTATTAACCAAAACAATTTAAACTTATAACTTTTGTATTATTAATTTATGGAGATGATGTTATATTATTAGGAAATCATAAAAATACTTGTGATAAAATATAACCATTTCATATAATAGTGACATTTTCTTCTAAGTTAATATCATTGTTATTATTAAAACTCTTGTGTGAAGAAACACATAACAATGAGAATGAATGCCCTTTTCTATATATAATAAATGGAAAAAAGAAATAGTATGAATAACAATTTTATATGGTTGTTGTTTGAACTAGAGTTAGTTAAATAATCCCTGAAGAATGTTATCTATTCTATAAATAGTAAATGAAAAAAATAGTAAAACAACAATTTTAATCATAAAAATATAAATGAATACAAATAAAAATTATTTACTCAAATTAAACAAAGGTTACCTTTCTCATGTATATTAAAGGAGCCTATAAATAAATCTCAACTAATAATACATGTAAAGAAAAATTTATATACATACAAATATATACATTATAAAATATAAAAAAAGAGATGATAATAAATGTGAGGAGACACGATGCTATAAAAAATAAAATGAAACTACTCAATACAAATATAAACAATTTTTTGTTCTCAATCTCACAAAACTTTATTCTATATATGTATATATCCATAGAGCATATAATGTTTGTCCCATTCCATAATCTTATTTATGAGTATAGAATGATTCGATATCAATAATGCATCAAGAAAAAAATAACAAACAACCAAATAAATATTTATTACTATGAATGTTAGTATTAAAAAATAGGCATACAAAATCTTGAATGATCACGAATTCCTCTTTTATAAAAACTTATTACTTTACTATTGAATTTTTATAATTAATTAAATATAAATAAAAATTAAGATAAAAGATATTGATTAACTTATATGAAATTGTCTTTTCTTAATAATTTACGAAAAGACTAATATCAATTCAAGCTGATGATATAACTATATAACATCCCATATATATATATGAATACCTACACTACAAAAGGTGGAACTGTTTTACAAACTTTGTAAATATGTTATGGTAGTTACCAGGTTTGAATTAAAATATATATATTTGCATAAAAAACTTACGTGCAAGGAAAAATGACATACGTGCAAGGAAAAATGACAATATGGATGCCTTCACCACATTCCTTAGCTATTTTGTTATTAACTTTACTTTTCTATATATATATTTTTCATTGCTTTGTATTCCTATTCAAGGTATCGATGGTTATATAAGACTAGAGTGGGTTAACTGTATTTTGATTTGGCCCCGACATCATATGTATTACAAGAATAGATCCACGTGGTTGTGGAAGGATATCAAGGAACATAACCGAATATAACCAAACATGTGTCATAGGGAAGAAATTCATTCGATTGGGAAAAAATATAAACAAACATAGCTAAAGAATATAAAAGTTATATTAATTAACCATTTTCTAAATTTCATTCATTATCTTTATCAAAATTTTATTTTTATCCATTTCATATTTATCAGTAATATGATGGTTTCACAAATACTATTTAATCATTTCATTTATCCTAAATAAAAAGTAAATTATTTGCTCCATATATTGGATGTCTCAAAAGACCATCACCTAATTAAAAATATATTCTCCAAAATTTAAACTTTATAATATAATCAATTTCTTTAAATTTACTAGAGAATCGATTTCAAAAAGTTATTTCTCATTATAGTAATTATAGAGAATTGATTTTAAAAAGTTATTTCTCCTTATAGTAATTATTACGAAGTTTGTACATTTACACTTTTACATTTACATGTGAAAGACTTGAAGAAAACATCAAGTTATTTATATTTATTTCCATCTTGATCCTATTCATTTTTTATGAAAATGCTTGCTTAAATTATGGTGTATAGTAACTAATGGTAAATAGGTTATTTACAATAGTATGAAATATTTTCATTGATTTATAATTTTAGATGGTTTTCTTATGAATCTTAACAATGAAAAATCATGGCCTAAATATAGCAACTAAATCCACAAATTATGACAAAAAAACCGAAAAAATTATCACATGGCATATAAGCTGCAATAAAACCTTTAATGTTATTATCTAAATCAATATTTAAAAAAATAAATTAAAAAATAAATATTTATTTCTCAAAATTAAAAATTATAATTTAGTCCCTACTAAACTAATAATAACCAATAAAAAAATCTATATTTATTAATATAGTCACTCAAAATAATAATGAATCAAAAATTTAAATTACAAATAAATGTTCATAGCTTTGTAACTTTATTACATTTAACTGCTAAATTAGTGCTCCATCTCGTCCTCTATACCATTTCCATTACTTCTCAACCATATGCACCATTTTCATTACTACCTATTGACTCCACCTTTTCAAAATGTTTGTGAATGCTCAATAGAATATCATGAAGTCGTGTACGACACCTGGGAATCACATATTTGCACTCGACAGTGTTAGAGATCTATAATGGGTGCTTCCTTAACGTTATCCATTTATCTATCTATGCTTTTAGATAATACAACTAGAGCATCACAAGAATTTCATAAAGTGGCATTCAATGCCTACATGCCATGTTTGTTATTCTTATGGAGATGCTTAGAGGATGCTATTCAAGACTGGAATTTTGTTTTTATTGCGAAGCTCCTGTAAAAATGTGGGATAGGAATATTTTTAAAAAATTCACATCTTTTATTGGTATATTTTTCTTTATAAGTGGTTGAATATTAATTGGAATATTTGATTTTGATCTCACATATTATGATTCACCATAATATATTACTACTTTATTTAAAGAAAACATAATATTAATTTTGTTTTTGTTTTCTATCGTTAAGCTATAAGTAAATTTAAATTTTATTTTTTTTAATTTACATTTCCTTGTTTAATTCTGCAATATATTTTCAAACAATAATTTATAGTTGGGTGATTAAGTTTTAGGTATGCTTTCTGTTATGGTATAGTTTAAATGGTTGGGAATAGGATTTTTTCTCATGAGTTTATATTGAATTTTATGGAATATGTTTGAAGCCTTGTGATAAGGCCCAAATATTGTACTATGGTGAAGTTCAATATTTTTTTTTATAATGATAGCCTAAAATTTTTAAGGAATGTGCTTGGAGCCTTGTGATAAGGCTCCAATATTGTACTCTGTGAAGTTTAATATTTTTTTATATTGATAATCTAAAAGTTTGATCAAAACCTTTGTATTGTCTAGATTATGACTAATTTGTTTAAAATAAATTATGGACATAAATAAAATTTGATAAACAAATTATTATTGGTCATGAATTGAATTACAAATTTTAATTAGAAAGTATTAATGAATCTAAATGGATTTCAGATTTTAATTCTACTTTTTATTACTGACTAATAAGAAATAAAAAAACTTCAAAACCTTAGACATGTTTTCCTATCAATTCTGACATGTTTTTTATATAAAAGCAAGAAAAAAATGCACTCATAAAACTATAAAAAATAATATTTTTTATAATAATTAAAAACTAAATTATACATTTAATTATACACTATTTAGGGTGATAATTTAACCTTTACAAGTGATTATATTATAATATTTTATGAATAATATATATAGATATAAATAATATAATATAGATGTAGTAAGAGAATGAACTGTTGCTTTAATTAAGCAAGAGTATGATACATCTACTCTTAAAATAAAAATTAAATAAGATATAAAAGTTTCTTTTTTACATCTATATTTTTTAAATTCTAAGATCAAGATCAAAATTGATTATCATTCTTTATGAAAATTCTAAGATCAAGATCAAAATCGATTATCATTCTTTATGAAATGTTCTCAGTATGAGCATCAATTACATCAGGTACCAATTTGAGTCCAAAAATTGGCTACAATACCGTCCCATGCCTAAAATAATACAAGTTTTACATATAAAAAAAATTCACCATTCATTCCTTGGACATTGTTTCCAATAGCGCATAATTGGACCTAAACTAGAAGTTTATACCTATAAAAAAAATTCATCATCCATTCCGCATAATTGGACCTAAAATAGAAGTTTATACCTATAAAAAAAATCATCATCCATTCGGTGCACATTGTCTCAAATAGCCCATCACTGGACGCATGCAGCTTGAGTTCATTCGTCTGCATTATCAATATAAGCATTAGTTACTCCCGAAAACTGAATGATCTATCGTCTCATTATTCATTTTTTCAGAAGTTTTTTTTTTAATTGCTTCCCTATACTGTGAAGTCTCATGCATGTTGGGGAGTTTTTTTATTGACACAGTCGTCACCACATTGATTGAATCCATCGCATTGAATTGTTTCACCATCGAGTTATCAATGGGAATTCATGGCAAATTAAATAGTAGTCCTATTTTTATGACATTAAAACTAATACATGGTTTACGTTTACTACATTTATACATATGTTAAAATTCTGAAAAGAAATATATATTGTATAACATTATAAACTCATATCTTAAATATCAGTAATTTTGAGTGGAATTTGTCTCTTGAATTTTGCTATTTGTTACGGCAAATTCATTAATAGATTGGCTATACATTTAATAGATTAATATATTATTATAAATATATTAATGTATTCTTTATAAATATATTGATACAACAATTATAATTATTATATATATTTATAAATATATTAATTTATTAATATAATTAATTTTAGTAATACTAAATTGATATTATTTAATAAATATATGTTATAATTATATTTAATAATAGTTAAGTAGATTTGATTTTAGTTTAATTTTAATTAATCTTATTTAATTTTCGTTAATCAACCCATGTTAGAAACAATGGAAACCAAGATACAACTCCCAACAAATTACAATTTTCATTCACTTTAGAAACCAATAATGTAATCAACAACATAACTCAATCACACAAACTATAATATTATAATCAGTGTAATACACATGTGCAACATATATAAATATATCAATCTTCTTTTTAATACTTTTGTAAACAAAAGCTACAACTTGCTATTACGTCACTACCCAACAAGTTTCCATTTGCAAGATTATGAGCTGCCATTGAAAGGAACTTCTATCCCTCATCATTTATCATCTACCACTAAAATGGATTGTTTCCCTTCTAATTTATCATATACCACTAAAAGCATTGTTGCCTCCACTTTATTTACCATTCACTACTCAAAGGAGATACAAACCTCCAATTTGCAAGCTATCACTATGTGACCTCCCTAATTCATTTTTCATCCATTTTTAAACTCAAATAATATTAGCCACCTTCTCCATAAACTGATTAAATATTTTTCTTCAAACAAACAACACAATCACAAAAACAATTACAATGATCTATGAGTACTGAAAATTCACAATCGAATCATCTTCAACAATTTCTCATTTCACCGTAAAAAAACATTATTGAATGCACCAAAACACTAGTAAATACAATATCACCAAAAGCACGAATGCAATCTTTGCATCTCTCAAATAACTTTCAAATACCAAATCTGTTCTTTGGTCCACCCCTAATGCATATTAGCATTATGCATCTCATTGCACTGACAACCACCAACTTTCTTGTTTGATTTTTCTTATAAAGGAATTTGCACTAATATTTTTAGTTCATGATATTTTGTCAACTTGCACTTAAATTTCACTTAACAAGGGATTTGATCTCATTAAATTCTTTCTTTCTTACTTCTAGAATGTTCTCTTGATGTGCTCAAGTACTCCAAAATCTTTGCTCTGCTATCTCTATGAGAAAATATTAGTTAAACTACCCAGCTTTGCAATTATGGAATTTTATAATTTTTAGCAGAGCCTTTCTAATTTTGGCACAACACCAAATGTGGAATAAATACCAAATATATCTCCAAGTATGCCCATGTTGTTCTTAAATATTCTCACATAACTGCTAGTGTCATCATTGACTTACTGGAATGCTTGTACAATAGTGCTTTGCACCATATGACCTAGAGCTATAACTAAACTACTATTAGGTCAAGGGCTAAACGAGGTTAGATCCCTGCCAACTTTTGTTTATTTTCTGTTTTCCTAACTACAGTAACAAAATTTGATTTTTCACCAAATTTATCAACACTAAAAAACTTAACAAAATATGATCCCTTGACACAATTTCCAATTTAGGTCAAGAGGGTAGAGGTCAGAGGTCGTCATGTGCTCACTACTTTGTGCTAGTATTTTCCTCTCACTGGCCCAAGGACGACTAGCCTAAAGTCTCGACTTCTACATAATTTTTTGAATATTCATCAAAAGGTAAATATATAAGAAAATCTTGTTGAATGTGTCCCCTAGCTACAACTCCAAGGGACTACCACATAATCTTGCTAACATCATCCTTGTGTTATTCGTGCCACATGGTGACTCTTGAGTGGTGCCATGTGTCACTTGAATTTGGCCTACTTGGCCACCCAAAAAGTTCAAATTAGCAGGTCATGTGTCACTCCCTCATAGGTTCCATGTCATTGTTGACAACAAGATGATGTCATCATCCATTTGTGTGTCCACCTGTTCCTCCACCTATGCATCCACATTACCTTTCTCGACTAATAAAATAATGCTATGTGTCATCCATGTTTTCAACTCATATGACTAAAAAAGTATCCTAAACCTTGGTATTTTAAATGAATTTCTTTATAAAAATAAATAACTAAAATAGGTCATGTGTCACGGATTGGAGGTCAAAACATACTCTATTGATTGCGACCTCTAACCAGTTTGAATACCACTAGTGGTTATGTGAATTGTTTCATGAGTGGTTTCATACTAAACAAGGGGTTGCTTCATTCAATTTGCATCGTTAATCTCTCGATTGGAGGCTTGGGAAAATTTTCCCATTGCGAGACACCTAAGGTTAATTCATCGATTGTCATGGTCCCCCTCCTTTCTTGTGATGGCCAGTTGAGACACATGGCATGAATCTATCACCAGTACTGAACAATATTTAACACACTCCACTCCACTAATTGTTCCAATCAGTTAGGCCAAACCACCAAAATTTCACCAAGTTGAATTTACAACCAATTTTTAGCTGCTACTTTTAACTTTAGGGATTTTGATATTTGACTAGAAATAACTTCTAATCTAGAAGGCCATTTGCAGACTTCGATATACCAATAGAAACCTATTTCAAAGTTATGTCCTCTTGAAGACTTTCCAAATTCCCTTGAGCTGACACTATATACAAGAAGTGGTTCCAAACTCTCTGCAGATGTCAATGCCTTTTCCATGCTTTTCAATGATAACACCAATGATCTTGGCCACTCAATGATAACTCTTTTAACATCATCCAATGAAAACACCATTATCAATACTTGTGTGACATCCTCTTAATTCCAACAACACCTTTTTCATTAATGACACCACCTCAATTCTTGACATCAATGACAATATACTCTAACAATATCCCCGTTTTTCATTAACGACAACACCAAAAATATGATCATAAATTATGGATGGCTTGAACTCTCTTACTTCTGTTACTTATCACCATTTGAATAATTCTCCCCGTTTGGTGCACTTCTCCCCATTTGGTACACTTCTCCTTTAACATCAATGGAACTGAAAATAATAGCCCCCCCACCTACAACTAATCTCACCATGTCATGCTAATCTTATGGACCTATCAACTTCTTCTTCATATGTTGAAAACTTCATGAATCTCTAATTTCATCTAAGAAGCTTCATTTCTATCCTATGCAGAATATTTATTTGAAAGGAGAGTGAGTGATGGCTCCTAATATTTGTCTCAAGTAGTCAATAGGGATCCCTTGGTAAAGTGTCTCATATAAGTACAAGTGAGATATAGGAAAACTCATGCCTATTGGTCTAAGTCTCAAATAGGCTTACACTCATATTTGTACTACTCTCTTGCAGGATCATGCAGTTGACCTCTAGAAATAATAATAATATATGTTGTTTCAATTCGACACCATTAACTTAGAAACTACTTAACAACAAAGTACACAACAATGCTTATATGACAAACATAGAGGGACTCTCACCAATACATAACTAGAATAATAACTCAACATATAATTCATTTTAATGAACTTCTAATGGCGGCAGACTCACTAGATTTGTTTCAATCAGCGTAATTTTTAGTAGTATATAAATCATGACTCTCTCGATCACAGTTTGACTAACATATTGACTCAATAATCATCTAATCAACCTAATTGTCTTCAATTTATAATGGAGTTCTCCTCGTTGCAATATGAATACCAAACTTATGACAACGTACCTCCAAAAAAATCTAATGGCAAATAATAATAATTTTGATACTTTTGAGACCAATAATATGTATTCTTAAATGATACCACTAATACTAGTTGTTAAACAATTATTGGTTGAGTATTCTCCCCTTGTAATCATGCTCTTTTCACCATATTCATGCTCTTCCCAAGTATGGTGTTTGATACCAATTACTAATGTAATAGTTCAAAATCATCACAACATTCATACCATTCATCATATATGCAACATAAATTATGATCATTCAAGTAACATCAATATGCAACAACAACACCATCAACCATCGACTTGCACACTTAACCTTAAGTATCAAACAACTGATACCAATTAATGCTACCAATTGTTAATTGAGTAATGTGATACCCAAATGTTAACTTAAGTATACTCTTTCCATGCTTATACTCCCTTTTGTGGCATTAATAATATGTAAACACACTTGCATAAGACAAGGAAAATACAATATTAAATATATCATCATCTTTGTCTTGTCATCACCCACCATACTCAGACTGACAATCTGATTTAGCAGTCTAATCGAGCTACACCATTAAATCAACTATTAACATACTAATTAAGTCTTTCACAATCAACCATAATAGTCAATAACAATAGTCTATTTCGATAACTTTATAAACTAAAGAAAACAAAAGAGTCATACTTCCAATAACTTCATATGCATTTCTTGGCATGTTTATTTCAACTCCTTGCACCTATCCTTTCTGGATTTTGTTGAATCTATCCTTTTCTTTTCAATGAAGAGGGATAAGTGATATGTTCCCCCTAAGTAGATTATCTTCCATTTTCTTCCACGCCTAGGTATGTTGACTCCTAACTGGGGTAACACCATGACCTTGTCCTTCTACTTGTTTGAGGGATTTTTTGCTACAATTTCTTTCTTTTTCTGCATGGGAGAATTAATAGCACTATTGTTCTTTTTATTTGATTGAGATATTGTTTGTTTCAGCTTATACAAGAGAGATCAACCATAGGAATTTCATACTCTAACATGTTGATATTTTGATAAAACTCAGGCAAATCAATTTCCTTTAGAAAGAAATTATACTTCTTTTGCATTCTTGCTTCTTCTAATATGGATTTTTGATTACTGATATAACTATGTCTTTGTTGGTCTTCAAAAAACTCCATGTATCTATTTCACTTGTTCTAGGGAGGAGGTGTATCCATTCCAATTTTTCATATAACATCATAATTCCCATCATTTTCACACCTATAGAATTAATTATTAATTTGAAAAGGGAAAAAGAGTTTTTTTTACTAAATATTTTTCTCATCTAATTTTTTGAACTAATACTCTCTCTCCTAGTGCTTTTGGACATATGATAATTTTTCCTTTGAGGGGAAAATGATCTTTCTGCATGGCTATTTGAATTGTTTTGAGAAAATCATAGACATTGTTGAAATAGTGCATTATGCTTATGCTACTACAAATTATTTTTCTCCTTTGGACACTTGGGTCAAAGGTGTTTTGCTTCTAGAACAAAAGCATGTGAGGGGCTTCTTATCTTTGTCTTCATTATTTCCAATAGCTCGATTGTCCTTTTGTTCTTGTGCTACCTTTTTTATGACTGCCACACTATTTTTCCTTCCTTTAACAAGGCTGATGGGTCCCTTTAATGTTGTTACTGAGTCACTTTAACCTTCCAATTTTGTCTCCGGTCGAGGGGGGTTATGACTGCTTCAAATCCCATCCAATGATTTAGAACTCTTTTCATGCATTTAATATTTCAACATCTTGTCTTTTCCTATAATGATCTCAGCTTCTAGTTTTTTATTTGAGGTTTTATGCTTCTTTATCTCCTCAAAAGCTAATGTATGTTACCTTCTTAAATAAATATTTTCTTCAAGATCTTCCAACTTAAGAGAGAAGTTGCTAGATTCACAACTAGTGTCTAATTCAATCACAACTTGTTCAAAAAATTGTTCCCTTCATAAAACAAAGGTTTCTTCTATAGAGATATTATATATTATATCTTATTCTCCACCATGGGTGTACCCATTATTTCATATAATAACAAAAAGACAACAGCTTACTAGTAGATTGCATCTCCTTGGTATTCTCTATGTGCAGATCAACAAATTGGGATCTTGATACAAGGGAATCATCCTCTTATTCTGATTTATGATCTTCAATACTCTTTGAGTATTTGAATACTCCATTCATGAGAGAAAGGATCTTGAAATCACATGCAATTTATATGTCTGTATCATAGATGGTCTGCAACTCATTCCATTTTTCTTTTGTTGTCTCAGAACAAATTACTTCCTTAGGATACGGCATGGAGAATCCTTTCAATATTTCATTTTTTCTAGTTCATTAAAATAATTATCTTATGATCCATCCTATGCAGATAGCCATATATCCAAATCAAGAGGTTGTAATTTGGTTTTCATTCTTACCTTCCAAGTTGTATATTTTGACCCATTCAAAAAAGGAACTCCGCCTTAGGTAATCCAATCATGGTTTTCCATGATCCTTGATCATCATTCTAGCTATAAAATTATTTTTGAAGGAACCTAGACCTAATATTAATTGTTTAAAACAATGGAAACCATGACACTACTGCGGGGGTGGGAGTAAATCAATAGTTTGACCGAATTATACAACTCTCAACAAATTACACTTTTGAAACACTTTACCAATCATTCATGTAATCGACATCATAAACCAATCATGTAACATATAACATCATAATCATTGACATATAAATGTGCAACAAATATAAACAAATCAATCTTATTTTTATTACTTTGGAAAACACAAACTACAACGCATTATTACATGGTTGCCCCACAAACTTCTATTTGTAGGTTTATCAAATGCCAGTGAAAGAAACTTACCAACTGCCACTATAAGGGATCACCTCTTCTTTTTTATGAGCTACTACTAAAAGGGACTGTTACCCTTACTTTCTTTACCAGTCACTACTGAAAGGAGCATCAAACCCCCAATTTTCAAGTTGTCACTTTCTTTACCTCATTGTTTAATCCTTCATCCATTTTTAAACCCAAATCATGAATTCCACCTCCTCCATAAAATAATTAGATTTTCTTCTTCAAACGCCAACCATAGCCACCAAAACACCTTCAACAATCTATGGTTTCTCACAAATTCACCATTGGATCACTTTCAACAATTTCTAATTTCAACATAAAAACATCTTCGTTGAATGCACCAAAAATATATTAAATATTATATCACCAATGTATTCTTTGCATCTCTAAAACACCTTTTAGATACCAAATATGATGCTTGATCCAAACCTTATGCATACTAGCATTATGCATCTCATTGCACCAACAGACACCATCCTCGTTGATCAATTATTCTTATAAAGGAATTTGGACTAATAATTTTATTTGGTTAGATTTTTCCAGTTTGCACTTAAATTTCACTTAATGGAGGTTTTGATCTCATTAAATTCTTTTTTTTCTACATTTGGAATGTTATCTTGGTGTGCACAATCAGTTTCTAATATCTACTACAACAAAAAGGGAAATTGGTCAGGGTCGAAAAATGCCACCATAAGATCTTTGGTGAAGGTCAAAAGAGCCTCTATCACCAAAAATTGAATGTCATGAAATGTGGCATCACCAAAAGTATAGGTGTTGTGTTAACAATCAAAATCTATCACCA
Organism: Pinus tabuliformis; assembly: GCA_031772625.1. NCBI lineage: Eukaryota > Viridiplantae > Streptophyta > Pinopsida > Pinales > Pinaceae > Pinus > Pinus tabuliformis. Next base: position 1,280,328,052 of record CM062817.1, on the reverse strand, counting down.
ATAATGATTTATAATGACGGATAGTGACCGTCACCATTTCATATGAGAAATTGTGACAAAAATTAGTCTCTATCGCCAAAGAACTCAGTGTCACCAAAGTTGGAATCACCAAAACTATAAGTGTTGTGGTGACATTCATAGTTCGTCATGAATAATGATTATAATAACAAATATTGACTATCACCATTTCATATGAACAACAATGATTTATTGTGATGGACCTTTCATAGCTCTCACTATTGATGCATATACATGGTGATGTTTGTTGACCGTCGCCATTCCATATTTTGGTGAGGGTCGAAAAATTTCACCATAAACTCATTCATGTGAGTCAAAAGAGCCTATGTCATAAAAAATTGAATGTCACCAAATACCGCATTGCCAAAAGTATAGGTTTTATAGTGACATTCAAGGTCTGTCACGAATAATGATTATAGTGACATATAATGAGCGTCACCATTTCATACGAACAACAATTTATAGTGATGGACATTTCATGGCCATCACTATCGATGCGTATAGATGGCACCATTCATTGACCATCACCATTTTATATTTTGGTGAGGGTCAGAAAATATGACCATAAGCTCATTGGTGATGGTCAAAAGAGCCTCCATCACCAAAAACATATTGTTGTCATTCCATATGAGTTTCGAGGCACGATGGAATCGAACCAAAAACCTCTTTCTTGTAAAACATGTGCTCTTCCATTGCTCTAACACCCTTTAGAGAATTAGACTTTAAAAAATTAGACCTTCAAACTTTACAAATTGTAAATTCTACAAATTTCAATAAATTATAAAACTTTGCAAAGTCTTGGAAAGTATTTTACTAAACAGGCAAAACAACATCAAAGTTGCAGGTCCCTACTTAACGGTTATGGAAGTTATGAAAAGTGAATGGAAGGAACAATGGTTGCGTATAAGATAATTAATATTTTCAGTTGAATACACAATTAGAAGTGAAACATTGAATACATTTATAGGCTATAAATGACCTATAATTATCAAACGTAAAATTTGCGATTACACCAAAGATTGATTTCTCACTTTGTGAATCATGTAAATATGTTGTGAAAACATAAAAATATGTCCCTAAAAGACCAATTTCCATGCCAAAAAGTGAAAACCAATGAGTGTATATGGTGAAGTTATGAATAGTGAGCTACATTCTTGAATCCTACTAGCTATGAGGTCTAGAAAAATAATTTGGAGTTCTCATTATTAATTGGTTCAAGATGTCAAAATACAATGATCAATAACAATGATGTTGAAATGTAACCACTAAAAATATGTTAAAATTGTAACCACACATTTTGGCTAATATTTGTTACACTAACAAAATATCCAAAAGGCATTCAAAGACTTCGAAATCCACACCAAGCACAGTTATCCATAGATGGAAGTGCATGGATACAAGGAAATCACTCCCTACCTCTCAATCATAACTATGTCCTCCCACAAGTACTTCAACTAGAAAAGGGATGTGATGACCAGAAAATGAAAGCAAAAATAACTACACAATAAAAAAAAAACACATCATCCCCTCTCAAGATTTATAAAATATATATAGGGGAATAACAAAAAGATCCATAGAAAATAGGATCAGAGTGGGAAAAATAACTACTATAAGAAAAAAATTAACTAGCAACGAAATCTACTAATTTTAACATGTGTTCCTATCTACTCAATGATTAGAGGAAACAAAAGAACATATCATGATTGATTATGCACTTGATAAAATGACATTTACTTCTTTAGTAAAAAGGAAGAAAATTGCAACCTCTTCTCTATTGTCCTTTGGAATAAATCCTCTATGTGGCATTAGGGTTTTGTGTTTCACTATTCTTACTCTCCATAATTAAAACAAGAGTTGCAGGCAGTGGTAGTTCCTATCGGTTCTAAAATATTGAAGGAAAACATGCTGACAAGCTCTTTAAAAAATAATGCTAACAAGTGCTTTATAAAAGGACTCCTTGCTTTCATCTATGTTAAATGTAAGAAGAAACAAGTGCTTTACAAGTTCCAAAGGCTAAAAATAGGAACATCTTCCACGAAACGACATAAATGCACTATATTACAAGTATTGCAACTCTACAATATCACCATATATTACAAGTTTTGATATGCTTAGGTTAAGAATTGTTACCAATCAATGGACAAAATTCAGACTACAGATCATTGTCATTTCCTACCTATACTTCTACCTTAAATACACAATGGAAGACAAATTAATACCCTCCTGAATAATTACTATAGGCTTCTTTGGGAAATATATCCTTGACAGAAGTGAGGAAAATGATAAAACAATGACCTTTTGTGTTTAATAAATGCGTATACGCTAATGGATCAATATTGCTAAATTCTTATTGAACATGGTTTCATTTTCCAAATCTTATGAAAACACAACTCTATGTAGTTTTTTGCAAGGGATGCCAAACTTGGTGATGAATGCTTACACTCATATGTTTATATATCATATGGATATAAAGAGGGGTTTAAGCGAGAGATCAAAAATTACAATGTGACTCTTTTTATTTTGAGGCAAAAACTTCCACCCACGCTAAAGTCTTTGCTCCATACGAAGCTCCACAAGATGTATTCTATGACAAATTGATAGGTGAAAATGGAAATCCTTTCCTTATGAATTGTGTGTCTCGAACAAGAGGATTGTAAAAGCAACTACAGGGTGACCCATAAAAGTATGTATGAGAATTTTTTACATTTGTTTGATCTGCATATTGACTCTACACAGTTAAATATACAAATTTAGAAAAAATTAAAAAATAAAATAAAATAAAAGTTGAAACATTATATATGAAAGTAAATAAATTATAGCCAAAATAAGAAAGATTACCAGAGTAAAGAAAATCTACCCAAAATACCAATAAATAAAGTTTCTGAGAGCAGTCTTGAAAAAATCATGCATTCAGTTCATTCGATGGGTGCTTGACATGATGATCAGACAAGTTCTTAAACCCTGGCCATGTGACATAAGCCTGCATAGTGCTAAAACTAAAGGAAAATGCCCATGATTCCCAAAAATGATAGAAATGATTAAAACTACCCTTTTAATAAATAATGTCAACACCAACGAGTAGGACCATCAAGATTATGGGCAATATTACAAGAAGAACAAATAATATTCATGAGAAATGTTACAAGAATCACAAAGAATATCAAGGTTCCACTCAACATGCTTTTGTCTCTAGTGGCATACCATAAAATCATATAGGCTAATAAAAGTTATAATCTTTAAGAAATCAAAACAAGAAAAATGCAATTAACACATGCAATTCCTTTTATCTGGTAAACATATAATTGAAAACTTCATGACAATTAAATGTAACAACATTCTTGTTATCTCTTAGCTACCATATTCCTAGGGCTGTAGGGTACAAGCTAGGAGCATCCTCATAATCTATAAGGGTTTTTACTTGTTAGTTGTAATCTATCTCTCCCATACATTTAGATGCTGATGGGCATAGAAGAACCAGTGATTAAAAGTACAAGTTGCATAAAATCTAAGTTTGAGCACAAGACAACAAAATAAATTCAAATTCATGTTTACCTCGTCAACATAATATGTGCCTAAAAAGACATTATTTCACATAGCTCTTAAATGTCCTCTATAGCAGTGCATATTGAACATAGTCTTCACCTTTATAGGGTGAAGAAAAGAAAATGTTGTTTCAATGCAAGTCTAAGAAAAATATTACATTACTCAATAACATCTCTAAAATTTCATAACTATTTTCCCCTTCATTTCCATCCACTACATAGCTAAAAGCAATATGTCAAAGATCAGGTAATCAATGGAAAACATTGAAAAATAAAGTTGTAGTTCTGCAACAAGAAAAAATTATAAAAGAAAGACAAATACAATAACCATATATCCACATCCTAAGTAACAAATGTCAACATTTATCAACATAGTATAGATAGTTTTAATTTCCTAGAGACTAAATGAAAACGCCACAAATATATGTACAGTATGTATAAAATAAATTTATCATTTTAATAAGAGTCTCATATGCTTGAAATGTTTCTAGTTATTCTTGTAAATAATTAACAAAATTTTAAACATATAGCTCTTAAGTTGAACCTCTGAATTGTCGTATGCTTTGCTTGTGAACAAATTATTGTTATGTGTTCCTTCTCCTTCCATCATCCTTCATATTGTCTTACTTACCTTCCTTGTATTTTTCATTATAGCCTTAGTTGGGGGTTGGTTGTAATATTAAAGTTATCGAGAACCACTATCGACTGCTTCCTATTACTATTCCATGTATTATCAAAAGTTCTTGTGGCACAGATGAGTGATCAGCCTCTGAGGAATTTTATATAATGGACCTGACTATTTAACTGTACCTTCATTGATTTGATATCGAAGAATATTTTTAATGTAAATCAAATATAGGAACAAATGTTATTAATGCAGATAGTTGAGTCAAAGTACCCCACAAAATTATGTTTATGGCTAATGCAATCAATGCTCATGGTAGATCTAAAAAGACAATTTTCAACGTTGAACCAAGAGTCAATAAGATGTGTATGTACGGAATATGAATGTGTTTATCATATCCAAGGTCATATTAGAATCATATATGTCAGATATTAGTCACTACATCTGAATATAATCTAGATATCATATGCATAAGATATTTCAAAGGAGATCAGAACTCTCGATGCTTGCAACAAGGAAATAGATTTCATAGCCATAAGAGATTTGAACAAGCCCTTTTTTTAATTCTCCTACAACTACAACATGTTAGTTTGCCATATTTTGTTCTTCAACTTGTAAAAGATAGAATGCATAGGAAGAAATGATGCCAACATCTATATTGTATGTTAATATCTAGTTGTGATAGGTTGGATATGCCGGTACAATTAGAGGCACATGAATTTTTGGTATGATACCATGTATTTCAATGTCTAATCTTGTGACTGGGAAAATTGATGATACATGACCCTTGTTCTTGGCAATTTCTTGCTAGACACCAATTCTATTTCCCATATTAGTAAGTTGTGGTTAGAGCAAGTATATGCAACATCATTTATGTATGGATACTTTTTGAAAAGAGTGGACCAACATTCCTAGTCTAAGAATAGTATGAAACCTATTACTTATGGATTAAATGAATAATTCGATGCAGGGCATCCACTAGGTAATGTCTCTAAAGCAAAGGGTGATTTCCAAACACAATGCTCATCTCCACTATCAGAACCAAAATTCAACCAATTGACAAGTGAGCACAAATGATAAGATTTGATATGAGAATCATTCATGAACAAAGACAATAGAATTCTTCCCTCTTGCTTCTCATTCTTCACAATGGGTTGAACAAAAGAAGGAACAAAAAATATTAGAAGCCACAACACACTATCTGGTACAAGTTTCAGAATATTGCACCTGCATTTATGAAATAAAAGTCCAACGAGTTAAATAATTTCCAATAGATAGTTATATATGAAATCCAAATTAGAATATATCACATAGTTTTATATGAAATCCATATTATCATATATCACATCAGTAAGACATCTCTCAATTTTTATGAGAAGAAAACTTTTTTACCAAAGGCATGTTTTTTAATTTTCCAACATAGAAGAAATGGGTTGTACTTAATTAAGATTAATTTAAAAAAATTATAGAGTCATAATAGATGTCAATACTACCATCCAAACTTAGTAATTGTTTATCAATTTATGTGAAAACAAGAAATATTCTCATATCATGTTCACCAAGAAACACCATGCTTGATTCTCAATAGAATATAGAGGATTAGTCTTGGGTCAAAGTTTGTGGGTTGGGGTTTCTACTAGTTGATAGAGGAAAATGGCACAAAGTATTCTTCAGTCCACATTCTTGGGCTAGGGTTTCTACTTGTTTCCAAAGACAAATGGAACAAAGGATTAAAGTAGATATGTAGCGACCACCATCGATGTTGGCGGTCACTAGATGAAATTTGTAGGTGGTATTTAAGGAGAAAAGGATGCATCTCCAAGGATATTGGTGGTCATGTGGAGACATTAGGGAACCATAACTAACCTGGGCGGAATCACAAATTGGAAATTTCTTGGAAGAATGGGTCAATACCATGACGTGTGGCTCCTAGAAACCATGTGATAATTAAAAGGAAAAGGAACAAACCTTTTTATGATTCTTTGTAATGGGATTTGTAGTTTCAATCCTAGTTTTCAAAACATTTAGTCTTAAACAATTGAGAATATCTTATCACTTTCTGAGTCCACTGTTGGAGAATCTTTCCCATAGAGCTCGTTTCACGTTAGTTAACTATCACTAATGGCAACTTCTAGCCATTGCAAGCTTTCAAAGTGGAGTGTAAAACAACCAATTATAACTTACTATCTTAAAAATTGAATTTTAAATAGAGACATCCAACCATTTCTTGATCAGGTTGGTCATGAATATGTTAATGTATAAACCCAAATCCTCCCATGATAAGAGATCCATGCACTGGATATATAACTTTGGCATAATAGTGACATTTGATATTTGCATGAATTCACATGTAGTGTGCTTGTTGAAGAAAACAAGTGATTGACACTTTTTCTGCAATATTTTACTGGAAAAACCCACTATAGCAATACATGATTCAGAAACATGTTTTTATACATTTTTCCTATTTTCCCAAAACATTAGATCTAGTTCTCTGGAAAATTATCGGCCTTGATATTTACGCATATGAATTTATTTAAATCATTTGGGGGTGTATTTGTGAATATAATTGGTATAAGTTGCCGAAAAGTGAGTTTCACCAATACACATGAAAGTGACATTCTTAATCCCATGTATATGTTGGAGAACATGATTCCCCTATTGTTTTGTGAAATACCTTAGTCCTTATTACAACAATGTTAAGTTTTCTAATAATCATTCAACTAAACTGAGTTTAATATGTAGGCCAATTGACATTATGGTAACAGATCCATCTAGAGAACAACCATGCTCCAACAACAAGGGTCCATTGTGTTTGTATCCCAAGCCTCACACAATAGGGTCCACTAAGTTTATATCCCATTCCTCCAACACATTGTTTGGGTCATTCATCTAGTTCTTTATTGCCATTAATGCTACGAGTTATTTAGAAAATAAAGGTCATCAAGAAAAATGAAAGGGAAATCAGTAAAAATGAAGTGGGTATTGGTAAAAGATAAAAACCAAATTTATTATATTTATAATTTGTTTGGAACACTAAAATAAATGAAACGAGTGAAAGGGAAAATGGAAAAACCCATTCTATATCTACAAATAAGTCGATTCTAGATAAAAACACATTGAATGCCTTCACAGTTGATGCCATTGGGAGACAAGGATGTTGTGCTACTAAGAATAAGAATGGACAATATTAAAGAGGAAACAATCTTGGAACATTGTCTACTCGTACATGAAAGTACACAAAACTCTCGAATATCTTGAAGTGTAATACATTTCACTTCTTTCTTGTGAAGGCCTCCTCTAGTGTAATTCACCCCAACACTTGATGTGTGATCTAGTTCTACAAATAAATAAAAATGTTTCATGCTTCTACCCAAAGAAACATGGGAATTTCCTCGTCATGCAATATAACTTTGGCCATCCCCAACAATGGAATTATACCTCATTTTGCTAGGGATTGTATGGTGTTCTCAATTTCCTATTGATGCCTTCCTCAGCACATGTCTTTAAATCCATTTGAGGTGTACTCCCCTCCATTATCTGACCCCAATTCCTTGTTTTTCTTCATATTTTGGTTCTCAACCAAGGCCTTTAATTCCTAGAGCTTCGAGAAGACCTCATCCTATTTCTTCAGAAAGAATATCCAGGTATTTCTCAAACAATCATCAATAAAGGTGACATAATAGTTGTATGCAGTCAGGGATACCAAAGACATGGACCCGCAAACGGCCGAATGAACAAAGTTGAAGATGCCCTTCGCCATATTATCACAACAGGGAAATGAAGACTTGGCATACATTTCAAGTGTGCAACCATTGCACACATAATGGTACTCAACATTGCATTGTGGAAACCCAGTTGCTATCTCCCTGAGAATCTTCAGTGCTCCATGGTACAAATGCCCCATGTGTCTATGCCATAACTCACCTAGCTCCCTACCTGAGTCACGACCCCCTTTACTCATAATTGTTGTGGTTGTGTCAAACTTGTAACTTGAACAAGATTTTATGTCTGACCTCAATCTACTTGGATACTTTGGAATTTGCGGGCTTGGTGCAAAACTTTCCCTCTTTGAAGGTCACCTTGTACCCCTTATTCTCTAACGATGAAACTAAGAGGATGTTTTCCTTGAGCCTAGGAACATAAATCACATATTTGAGAAACAAGGGTTTTCCCGACTCCCTCTCAAATTTGACTATACCAAGCCCTTTTGCTTGATACCTCTTATCGTCTCCCAACTCTATGTGTAACTTCATGTCCTTCTCTATTAGCTTGCAAAGATATTGTTTGTTTCCCATCACATGATAGGAAGCTTCGTCGTCAATGTACCAAACACTAGTACCCTTTTAACATGCCATATAAGTAATGAGAGAGAACTCCTTCATAAATTTAGATGAAAACTAATTGATTTCTACAGAGGCTACTACTTGGTCCTTCTTGGACCAGTTCTGCCAGTTAGGGCACTTAGTAGCATAATGCCCTAATTGATGCCATGAAAAACACTTGATATTTCTAAGATCCTTATTCTTCTTCTCACCCTTGGAGCTCAACTCACTTCCCCCACTACCGTTCTTGTTGTCTAATGTTCCCCCATTGCCAGCTAGGGAAAAGTTTTCCTTGGCCTCGATCTAGGCATGAGAACTGGCAATGTATTCCTCCAAAGTTGTTGTTGGACAAAATCACTCCAGAGTCACTCCTAATCCTAAAGCTTCTCCATGGAACATACCCCATTCAGAAAAGGCTCTCAGGGTCTGATGAATTACATCACAACAAAACACACCAACTCTGTATCTAGAGTTGTTTTTCCCACTTCTACCAATTCATCTCTTACTTGGGTGAACTTGGTGAGGTAAGACACCATAGTGTATGACTTAGTCATTCTGATTATCCTCAATTTACCTTTCAACATAATTTTTTTGTTCTCACTGGTACCCTGATAGAGACCAACAATGGTTGTCTACATTTCCTTGGTTATATTCTTCCCATCCATGTGGGGAATGATGTGGTCATTGACCCCATCCAACAAGATTATCCTTGCCTTTGCATCTTTATTGTTGTGTTGAGCTAATTGTTAAGGATCTATGAGCAAAGCTATGAAATTTTCCATGAACTCCCAAATTCTCTACTCGTCAAGCACCATGTCAATCCTTTCTCTCCACAAACAATAGTTGGATGCACCCTCTAATATGTCGTCAAAGTGTAGCCCCTGGTACGTCGTGTTTGTCTAGAAACCCTAACTGCTAGGTCTAACTAGTAATAATACTCCCTTTGAATGTTGAAACTACTCTTTGAGAAGAAAACCATGTGCTCTGGCTTCAACCAAACATTATAGCTCTTATACCATGCTAGTTTTCTTAACCGAACATATGTGATTTTCATTTATCTAGAAATTAATACTCATAAATACAAAGAGAAAATTCCGATATGAAATTTTAGAATGCAAACACAGTTGAGTATCTATCCATAACATGCACAACAAAAATTAAATCTGAGGAAAAACTGCACACATAATAATATTGGACACCAAAGATACCTGGGAAACCAAAAATCTGGGGAAATATTGTAAATTTATGTTCTTTATTGTTCATAAAATTCTTTAGGATATTTACAATTGGGTGAGAAACCCATTCTTTTGTGCCTTTCCTTCTTGAACAACTCCCTTTCTCAGCCTATTTTTTCCTCTACAAGTGCCACAGCCTATACAATCTAGTTGGATGGCCTGTACCATTAGTCCATATTATACGACCAAGTTGTATGACAACCTTTGTGCCCCCAGAAAGACCTCAATATGTTGTTGATTTGATTCCCAGGTTGTATGGCACTATCTCCTCAACTTGGATGTTGAAATTTATTTAAAGGGTGAGTTGAACCTAATGAAAAATAATTTTCTCAATTTGATCACTAGAATAGTTATAAATGTCAAATCAATATGCTTCACTTCTACCCTTACCTTCTTTTTATAACTTAAATTTTTCCTTCTAGAAGCATTCAAGGGCTAAGATTGCCTCTTGAGCTTCCAATCTCAATGGCTAAGATCTAATCTCTTGTTGACTTAGTACATTTTAAATTTTCCTAAGTGAACATTAAGAAAAAAAATAATTATGTCTAAGTGATTGATCTCTGATTTTCTGCATGCCTTGGCAGCTAGGAAAGTGCAAAATCCTTCATGTTCTACTCTAGTCAACAAAGCCCACATATTAAAGAGCTCCTCATTCATTTGATAGATAGTTTTACTCTAATGGGAGTGGATGTGAAGAAGATACCTTGAAAATCATTCCTATCAGAAGACATACAAGTCGAATAACAAACCCTAGCATTTGGTCAAATACACACATTTCATGGGAACATTTTGGCTAGGAGGGTGAAAAAACTAATCACACATAAGCTCTCTCCATTTTAAAGGCATGGATGGATTAAAGGGGAATTCCCCTGTGAACCTAGTTGAAGATCTACTTGAGAAAGAAAGTTCAAGGATTTCTTTTCTATTATGAGGCTCATCATTGCATCCATGTTGTAGTTTGTCTATTGCTGGAAATTCATCAAAATTTTACAACAAAATTAGGATTCATATTAGGGAGAAGTCCGTCATTCGAAGAAGGGATTTGGTTGAGGTGTTCCTACCAATTTCCTTTGCCAATTACTATTAAGATAGACAATTTACTGACGTCATTTCAGTTAAAGGTAGGAATGATTTGTAGTTTGCAGTACAATCACCCCTTTTGTTGCAATGCATGTGCATTAAGTAGAACCTTTGTAAGAGCCCTCTATGTAATTTTCTGTAATCTAGAAACAAAAAATCATAGGTTGATCATTTGGCATGTTGTAGCAACATTATCATGCCATCCACTTTCACAATTTCAAATCCTATGAAGGTTTCAATTGAATCCATTTTCCCTAATTAGATAGGCACTAATCCCCAATAATCTCAATCTTCCATTACAATCTATATCTAAATCTATCTCATATTTTACTTAAGGAAACCCCCCTTGTTCTAGGGGATAGATGGTTGAAAGCGAGAGAGGAAATTATTGTGGTGACAATGGACAAACCCTCTTAGTTCCCCTAAAGGTTGTACATGTGTTTTAAGGCTCTACCACTTAAAGTGCAGGTTTGTGAGGTAAAAAGAATCATCAGTGTGTGTTAGTGTTTTAATAAATGTCAATGCTAGGAATTCACCTAGTTAAAAGCAAGAAGGAAACAATCTTTATGTTGGATGAAAAAAAAACTCATGATAGTAGTTGTGGATTTACCGCTTTGATCTTCTAAAATACTAGAGCTTGTGCTTTATCTTTGGTTGACAATTTCATCATTGCCATAGGTCCATTTTAAAATCTATGATATGATTGATTTAATGGGGAAAATCCAAATAAAACAAATGACCATAGTGCAAGGATGCGATTTTTCAAGTCATATGACAACAACTTCAAAAGAAAAACAAACATAAGGATGGGTATGAGAAATCTCTTCTTTGTAATAGAATGGGTAAGATAGAATGATGACCCAGAATAGGAAAAAAGAGTTGGAGGATGCTCTAGTTACACTTAAGGAGATACACATTTTCCTTGAGAGGGATCTCGACAATGTAGTCCTTCAAGGTGACACTATACAGTTGGAAATGAAAGCTCGTATTGAAGGGGATTAAATTACAAGGGGTGCCAAGGTGCATTCTTGAGTATACTAGATTTTCGAAGAGGGAAGAGGGATCCAAATTCCAAAGTCTACTTTGACTACTTGAAAAGAAAAGTGGTAGTTACAAGATTCTTGGTTTTCATGAAGGGGATGGATCTCTTGTAAAGGATCAAATAAAGGTCAAAGGTATGCTCTGATTGCATTTTCAAAATATTTCCTCTTATGAATTGATGGATCATGTGGTGGATGGAAGGAACGCTCATTGTAGAGTCATTCCATGCAATATTTATATCTATTTGTGTAGTGATTAAGCCAAATAGATAGTGACTTCTCAAAAGAGATGAGTTTTTTAGCTCTTAGTTCCATGAAGAATATCAAGTCATCAGGAATGGATGTTCTGATTTTTTCATGATGAATGGATGGCCTTTGTTGTGATTTTTTCATCAAGAATGGATGGACTTTGTTGTCATTTCTACAAGGCCATGTTGGACACAATACAAGATTATTTCTATTGTTTGACAACTGAATAATTCTCTTCTAGAAGGCTATCTAAATCTCTCAATCATGGCCTTAGTAAACGCATTACCAAGAATGTAGCTAGGGGCACCATTGGAGGCTAGAGTCTCATTACTTTCCTCAATGTCTCATACAAGATCATAGCTAAAGAAATGGCTTTGAAAATACACTCAATTGCATGGAAGGTAGATAAAAAAGAGGAGATAGGTTTTGTATAGGGTCCAATTATTTTAGACACATATTGTAGTGTCCCCAACCCCGACTTGGAACACTAACCAACAATATTATGCAATAAATACATGAAAATGCAGAAAAATTTTACAACATAATTAGCTTGTGCCATGCAATTATAATTAATTATGCAACACAATTTACCATATATTCTCCACATCACAAATAACAACAGTTAAGCACCATAACAAAAGAATTCATGTAATTATGTGGAACCCAAACTGAGATTAATTCACCCCACTAATACACAAATTATAGGGAACAACACAAAGACACAATATATATAATACAACAAGTATCCCAATTAGTGTTTATCACTTAGATGCATAATTGTACAAAAAAAAATACACATAAACACATAAGGGAATATGGTGCCTATCTGTAATAACGAGTCGAATAGCTACAGGCTTTCCATGTTCCTCCCAGCCATAGACCTAGTGGTTCATAAGCCCAACTGCCAGGTGACCCCAGAGTTAGGATGACAACTCCAAAGCCAACGATAACTAAAAAATATCCATACCTCGAAGACCAAGGTGCCAATCTAATAGTCACAGTGCTCCGAGGCTCCAAAAAACATCCAAACTAATTACATGGGTGCCTACCAAACAACCATGTTTCTTCAGGGCTCCAAGCATCATCCATACCATAAATCGTCAACATTGGGTCATATCATAAAAACATGATGCATCCATAAGGCACAATCAAATTAATAACTACACCTTGACCAGTCCACAATCCAATCCCAGGACCCACTAGCCATTAATCAATATCAGAGTCCTTCCCCCCAGCACTCACTAACCAAACCCACCCCCAAAATATCCAACCTACACTTATTTATATATGCATGGCTTAACTTTCCATGTGGCACCCTCTAGAACCCTCATGGGTCCCAAGTGCACTTTTCACCAAAAAATATCCAACCGTTTCCTTTTTCCTTGGAGTTATCACCCCCCTCCCATACTCTTTCTATGGAGTGGCTTTGCATCTAGCCTTATTTTATTAATATTAAAGGATATGTACATTTACAATATTTATTATATTCACATCCTGGCTCCCCCAGCCAGTTAGCCAAAACAAGCATATCAATATCATAGGAACTACATGAGCATGCAGGTCAATAAAGTATTTCCCACCCACTAGCCTAATATAAAAGGTACATATATTTACATCGTCAAAATAGGTGGGGGCATTACATTCCCTCCCCCCTTATTTTATGCATTGTGCAAAGTACATCATATATACAAATATATAACATATACAATATATCAGTAAAAAAATGTGAGGGTATTCTACCCTCACAACCTCTTCTTGTTCCTAGGGCACATCATCAGGACCGAGCATGGTCCATTTTATCTTTACCATGGCTATGGCTCGATTCCGGAGCACCTTTACTTTGATGTCTAAAATCCGCATTGGTTGAACTTGGAAATCTCCCTCAGGTTCCACCTCAATCATTTTCCAATCGACAACGTGATTAGTGCCTGAAACATATTTATTAAGCAATGAAACATGAAATATCTAGCTGCTAGCTTGGCACAATTTCCTAATTTTAATGAGACCTTTTTCTCTTTTAATTTCAAAAATACATGACCTCCTACATTAAATTCCCCACTTTTCCTATTCTTATTAGCATAACTTTTCTCCCTATCCTGGGAAGCTTTTAATTTTTTCTTGATTTTAACCATTTTCTCTTCCATGTAATTGAGCAATTAAGGGCCCACCATAATTCTATCCACTAGATCCTCTAACTAACTGGACTATTACATTTTTTGAGATATAGAGCTTCAAATGGGATAATTTTTAATAATGCCTTGTACTCGTTATTATACGAATATTCCACCAGTTGGAGGTAGTCCTCGCATTTGGATGGTTTATCTATCACATACATTCGCCACATGTCTTCAATTATTTGATTTACCCATTCATTATGTCCATCAAACTTGAGATGATATGTTGTACTGAAGTTTAATTTGATACCCAGTCCTTTAAATAATCCGATCTAGAAGTTAGATGTGAATTTTGGATCTCTATCAGAAATTATTGCCTTAGTCAACCCGTGCAGCCTAGAAAATTCCTGCACATAAATTCCTATAATATTTTTTGCTTTATGCATTGACCTCACTGCAATTAAATGGGAAGACTTTATAAGATTATCAACTACAACCATTATGGAGTCATTGGCAAACTAGTAATAAAATTAATGGATATTGTCTCCCATTTCCACTCTAGCATAGGAATCGATTATAGTAAACCAGTTGGGTGTTTATACTCAACTTTTAGCCATTGGTGTTCCATACACCTGGCTATATAATTAGCCACTTCCCTCTTTAATCTTGGCCAGTAAAATTGTTTCTTAATTGTATTCAATGTTTTATGATACCCGTGGTGACCAACATATGGTACCCTATGCATTTCATGCAGAATTATTTCTTTAACTGCTTGAACATATGGCACATAAATTATTCTTTTATATAAGAGAATATTCTCTGGGCTTAATTTGAAATATTGGAAGCTCTCATTTGTTGCACCTTGTTGTAAATTATTTTTAATCTTCATATATTTCTGGTCTAAATTACCAACCTGTAAAATTATTCCCATCAAATCAGTTTCGTAGCTATTAATTGATGTGACATGCATAACATGTAAACTTCGACTAAGTGCACTAGCCACCCAATTTTCTTTCCCCTTAATATACTTAATATCAAAATCATATTCTGCCAGCAATTCTAGCCACTGGGTTTTCCATGCATTTAAATTTGGTTGTTCAAATAAATGTTGCAATGCATAATGATTAGTCTGCAATTCAAATCTTTTTCCCATGAGGTAATGGCTCCACATTTTCAATGCGTGAATGATAGCTAAAACCTCCAAGTCATGGGAAAAATAATTATTTTCGTGATATTTTAACTTTATGGAACTGTAGCAAATTACCTACCATTTTGCATGAGAACACCCCCCAATCCTTCTTTGCATGCTTCTGTGCACACCAAAAAATTATCGTTTTCATGAACAATTTTTAATACCGCCACCCTAGTTAATAGAAATTTTAAATGTTGAAAGGAGGATTCAAATTCAAGTGTCCACTCAAATTTTACACCATTTTTATGCAAAGTTTTGATTAGATATGCAATTTAGGAAAACCCTTCGATAAATCTCCTGTAATACTGAGCTAGACCCATAAAAAGACCTCATTTTGGTAACATTTTTTAGGGTTGGCCATTCTGTGATAACTTTAATTTTCCGTGGGTCCATAATTATCCCATATTCTAAAATAATGTGACCCAAATAGTCGATATCTCTGATAAAATGAACATTTTCTCAACTTTGCGTAATTTCGATGCTCTCTGAGTACTTCTATAACCAATCTCAAGTGTTGTTGATGTTCCTCTTTAGTTTTTTAATATATTAGGATTCCATCTTAGAACAAAATGACAAATTTACCTAAGTATTCCTTGAAGACTCCTTACATTAAACACATAAAATCTCTCAGTGCATTAGATCAACCAAAAGGTACTACAGCAAACTCATAATGCCCATAACGAGTTCAGAATGTTGTTTTACTGATATCTTCTCCATTAATCCGCAGCTGGTGATACCCAAATCTTAAATCAATTTTGGAAAATATTTTTTCTACATGTAGCTGATCAAAGATACCATCAATCCTCAGCAGTGGGTATTTATTTTTAATAGTAACTTTATTTAGTTGTCGTAAGTCAATGCACAACCGTAGTGTACCATCTTTCTTTTTAACAAAGAGAAATGGAGCACCTCATGGTGATACATTGGGATGTATATATCCCTTCTTTAGCAATTCCTCTAGTTGCATATGTAATTCTTTAATCACTGGCATACTCATCCTGCATGGTTCTTTATATATCAGAACTTACCCTGGCACTAAATCAATAGAGATATGTATTTCCCTCCTTGGAGGTAATCCAAGTATTTCTGCAAACACATTACCAAAATCTTGAAGCAATGGGTAATTTCTTATATTAATTTTTCAGTCGATATTTTTCTCCAAATGAGCTTCAAGGATTTGGCATCCTTTCTTAAAAAAAAAAATCAATTGCATGGTTGATATTTGTCTAATGGATATCGGTCTAGGAGTTCCTTCAACCTATTTCTGATGTGCTTCATTATCAATACATTTAAAAGACTTCCTGTGGCAATCAAGTATTGCATGTTATTTTCCAACCAATCCGTGCAATTCAAGAAATGACAAGCACCCAATGGAATTACATTCAAATCAGTTGTTTTTTCCAACCCATTCATTTCAATCAGGCAGCCTCTAATTAATTTTGTAACCTTTCTCTTCATACTTGTAGCTAGCTATACTAAGCAAGATTTGGAATATTTAATTGTCTTCAAATTAATTTTTTCAACTAGATTCACATTAATGTAACTATGGTTGGTTCCAAAATCAATTAAAATTGAAATTGGTTGATTGTTTCTCTTACCTTCAACTTCTATCATATGAGATTGATGTTCCACTTGTTGATTATCCAAGGCCGCATAAATTCTGGGCATGCCTCTTCCCACATCATCCATAGTAGTTGTCGCTTGCATGCTATGCATGTTACTCACCTTCTCTTCCTTATGAGGACAGTCTCTGAATTGATAATCTCCTTTATAGCCCCAACATTTAATAGGTGGGGGGTGAAGCCTTTTACTTGAAGAATTCCCCCTTCTGGCTGGTTAGAGACTTAGGTTGTTTGCTAGCCCAACTGTAAGTTATTCTTAAATGGCAAGAGTTTATAACACTTCTTTCTTTGCTCCATAAAATTCCTTTTCTTATTTCCCAAAAACTTGTGCAACATGGTCCTATTTTTATTCTTCTCATATAGTAGTTGTGCTTTCCTCATGGCTGCCTCCACGGTTTTGGGTTCGTCATATTTCATCTTATCAGCATAAAAGGATGATAGAACAATAATGTATCTTTGAATTTTAACCTTTTCATCTTTAATAAAATGGACATACCTCAATAACTCCACAAACTTCGACCATACCCTTCCATGGTCATGTGTCCTAGTTGTAGCTCGAAAAACTCCTGCATTTTTCGTTCATACTATCTTTCTGATAAATATTTCCTTTGGAAATATTCCTTAAATTTTTTCCAAGTGATATGTCTGTCATCCAAGTGTTTGACTACCTTGATTTGTTCCCACCAGAGACTAGCCTTTCCTTTTAGATGATATATGGCCACTCCGGCCTCTATATTTGAGGAATAAATGAAGAGATGAAGATATTTTCTCATCTCCAACAAAAACGTTTCTCCTTCCTCCCCTTTCTTGTTCTCTCCATTAAAGGTGGGTGGCTTAATTTTTCTCAATTCCCCTTACAAATTTTCGCTATCTAATTTTTTGCTTGATTTCTAAGTTGGAGACACACTAGGACTAGTATTGGATTCAGATGTAGAATATGTCCTTTTACTGGTCCTCCTTGATATGTGTTGGTGTGGATGAGCATCACTCTTAGAATGTCTTGCAGTCCTAGTGCCCCTCTCCTTAGTTCTAGCATTGTTCTCATATGCTAGTTTTGACTCATCTTGCTGGCTCAAGTCTTTCCAAATTTGATTTAGGCTCTGCAAAAATCTGTTATTAATCTGTTTTTGTTCTTTCATCAGCTTTTCATTGTCATATTTTTAACTGAGGAGTTCCAATTTTAGACGTTTGATTGTTTCTTCCAAATCTCTCCCCTTTAGTGCGTCCATACCATAACCATTAAATTTAGTTTCATTATTACTCTGGCTTATATTTTCTGCCCTAAGCGCTTCCTCGTCACTGTAAGGCCTTTGGGCATCTTCTCGATTCACGTCTGCTATTAAGATGTTTTTTTGGAAATTGCATCTGCAACTTTCCTTGCGAATTTCACCCTAAATTATTACTCAAATTGAAAGTTTGTGTTGACCAAATCATTCTCCTTGTCAATAGCTCTCTATTGACTATCTACTTGTACTATTTGGTTACCCGAGCTAAAAATTATTCCTTTGGAAAGATAGCAGCATGTTAATTGTTCTGTCCCTTGAAAAATTCTTGTAGCTTTTCCTCAAATGTTTCCATAATTTTTGGTTGCAAAACAAATTTTTGAGTGCATGGCTATTTTATCCTCGAAATTATCTTTCTAACGATTGGTCATATGCCATATTCTGATTTACTAGCTGTAATCTACGAGCTTTGGAAGATTCATTGAATTTTCCCTATTCTTTCATACCTGAATATTCAAATTATGCTTGCCTTAAACCAGCTTGTACTATTTGATAACTAACTGTACTTTTGCAGCATACATAATCCCTCTTCATGTTTATATGATTCTCTATGATTCACTACTCTTTGCAAGGTTTCTTGAGCATCTCATTGGAAACAAAGTGACTTTCTTAGCCTTTTTTTTCTTCCACGTGTCCAACATGCAATCCTCACTTTGTTCATAAACCCTAAGTGACTTTTTTTTCTTTTTTATAAGAGTTGTTTTATCAATATAGAATATTACAAATGAATTTAACAATAAATTATTTGGGTCCCTCCACATACCCACCAATAATTAATTTCAAAAACAAAATCAGTGAGGTAAATCAGTGTTCGACTCCCGAATTTTATTAGTAATATCGAGTCGATAGCATGGTGGTTTTTGGGGCATTTGTTAGAGTCAATAACCAACAATGTAAGGCCACATCAACCCAATAGTGGGGCTAGAACCACCCATCATGTCACGCCCCTACACTGGCGGTACTCTTCCAATTGCACTATAGGAGGTGCATCACCACCGACCACTTTCTCTTTAACAATACTTGTGATCATGAACTACGCCTACTTTCTATGCTTAGATTATTTTTCAACTTTCCAAGTATACTTTTTTTTAAGATAGTGGAAACATTCATAACATCATACATTAATTTGTTACCATTATCATTTAACATAAATACACAATAAATGAACTGGGAGGGGCACCTACCTGAAACATGAGTATGCCCAATGATAATAATAATCTTTTACAATATTTTTCCAAGTTTAGTCATTGTAGGGAAACCCAAAGTTTCCTTCTTGCAATCATTGTTGTAAACGTACAAATCTGTCATTCAGCTACCTTCGTTCAGCGCTGCCCAACTCCACGTCTGCTCGTTCGACCGTCGCATAGTTTTACCATCGCACCTTCAGTCGAGTTCACCAACTCTTTATGCACATTATTCAGCTCGTGGGGCGATCTTGCTTGACTCACCAAACTGTCACGGCGACTGACTCGCCAGTGGCCCGTTTCATTTCACCTCGGGTGCTCCTACACGAACTCGCCTAAGTCCATGTCAATGTGCCCGACAACCCATCTCGTCGCACCTACTATCTGCATGCGCCCACACTTTAACGTTCATTCACTGGGCGCCTCACTACCCAACTCGTCCACCAAACCCGTGCCGATCACATCTGGTTATCGCAATGCAGCCTTGCCCCATCGCACTTTGCTTGGGTACCTCTACCTGACTCGCCGTTCAACCCACTGAGTCACCCGAAATGCATTGTTCACCATTCCCCCTCCCTGCGCATTCATCCAGCTTGCCTCACCGTGCGAGCTACCAAACGCGCACCTACTTGCATTTCGTTTACTCCTGCCTGACGTTCCATCTGACACATGATCATTCTGCAACCTAACTCTGTTTATCTCGACTCTCTATTCACCTAAACCTACAGCTACCCATGTCTCTCCGCCCTATGGCCCACTCTGCCTGCGACCACTGTTCCTTTGTCTTGGCTAGGTGCTTTGGCCTGGGGTGTGGTCTACACTTCGCCCAATAGCTCGCATAAGACTTTTAGCTTGTCCTTGTTGTTTTCTTCATCTCCACCTACGTGTATATATATGGCGATTTACCCACGATAAGGGCTTCGGCCTATGGCCAAGCCGACCCACCAATTAGAATTCCAAGGTATTTTCTCATGTCAGCTCGGGGGTAGGGCGCCTGCACATGGGACCGCCCACCCATATATAACCGTGGCTCACCACACTTAGCCATTTTTGCCAAAATTTCTTCATGCGCTCGCCTACCCATTTCAGCGACGTCGTTGCCCTTGCCCGGGCGCTCTGCAACTCTTCGGTTTGCGCGATTGATGAGTCCATCCGTTCATCGTGTGCCCATCACCGACACCTCCAAATCTCAGTTAAACGTGCCTGGAGGGTGTGCCCATTTCACCCGAACGTGCCAATGCCTTGGGGGCATTACATCCTCCCCCACCTAAGGTCATTGCCATCCTCGGCAATCTGGTCATACGATATCGCAAAGTGTCGCTAGCTCCAACATCAAAATGCTCATGGTGCCTGCCTTTGCTCTGCCATCGCTTAAACCATAAAGGGTTATGTCTCCATGAATCAGAAAGTCTCCTCAATCCATGATCATCAACCACATTCGTCGCAATCCCCACATGATGCCCCACCGTGGAAGGATGGTCCCTCCAACTCAAGCTACATGCTCATTGTAACATATCATGTCGACTCCATCATGTATCGTCATCATGTGAACCACTGTCATGATACTCCAACACAATGCTAACACATCTTTGTCCACTGCTCGAGCCCCATGATCTGAACTAGTCGAGTAGCTAATCCAACTGTCACACTCAAACCATGAGAATGCACATCCTCATGTCATCATCAATCATTTCTCAAACTCCTATCACAACATCAAATCGATCAAGAATCCATCTCCATCTATGTAAGCCATGCCCAGGTCCATGAAATAGTCTCTATATCATCTACAACATGTTGGCAATGATGTTAGGTGTCCATGTGTTGCATGAAATCAGCCACATCTATCCCAACATCATCATCCATATGTGTAAAATCCATCTCCTCAAAGTGAAGAGATCCTCTCATCAAACCCCACTCTCGATGTGCCACATCCAGGTCCATGAAGCAACCTTCATCATATCTGTAATGTGCCATCCCTCAAGTCTGCCAAAGAAACAAGTATACACCTATCTCATCATCCATGTGCTACCCATGATCATAGATCAATCAGCTCCCATGTATCAAAAGTGGTTAAGTCTCGGCTCAACCCATGCCCAAGTGTTGCCACCAAGGCATCATCATCGCTGCAACTCCATCACTCCAAAGTGTCTCATATCGATCCTCCACATCAAGTCACTCTTTCAAGCACACCCATACATGTACTCAAAAGTATGCACCCCATACTACATCAAAGTCCCTGACCTCATCTTCTCAATGCATCAAATCCCCCAAGTCCACCATAATATGAAGTCCCCAAAAGTTACAACCTCATGTCATCATGAGCTCCATGAGTCATCTCCAACCAACATCTCAGCAAGCATACATGTCTTGGCCCAAAGGTCCCTGCAAGATGCCTCAGCTCTCCATGTAGTAGGAATGATCCATAGTTCACTCACAAATCCAACCAAGTCCATGGCCTTGTTGTACAAGATTGCACAACATCTCCATCGGCTCATAAGTAGAAGTCTCCATGTCACATCAGCAAATTCACCTGCACAACATCCCTGCCTTGGCACTCCTCATTGGATGTCCATAAGTGACACCCCTACAAATTCTCCTGCATAATGTCCCTGCATAAGCCCACCATGCTCCATGTCTCCAACTTGATGTCCATGACTCAAACTTCCCATGTTGTCCAACTAAGTAGACCCATCACAACAATCGATCATCCTCATCCATGTCTGCAATCTGGTCTAGTGAACTCAGTCACCCAAACCATATCATCTTCACATGAGTCTCTTCCATCATGGTCCGCCCACTGAAGGTTCCACCAAGACTTCCTCTTGGTCTTCGCCATGAGAATTCCACCCAAGTATCATCAAACTCAAGTGGGTGCCCTTCTCCGTGGGTTCTCCTCTTTCATCAACTTCAACCTGTATAAGGTCAGCAAGAGCTTCCCTTCACATTCTTCCAAACCTGCCATGTCTCATTGTTCAGCTTGGCCCAAGCACGAAGCTTCACCCCTGCTAAACCTGTAATGAAGTGTAACACTTCCTTCGGTAAGCCTGGTTCGACTGAATCAAGCTCTGATACCAACTGTCATGAAGTGCAGTGAGATCAGCTTATCTACAAATCTGATTCTCTGAATCAGGCTCCGATACCACCTATCAGGCCCCTACACTGACGGTACTCTTCCAACCACACTATAGGAGGTGCTACACCACCGACGACTTTCTTTTTAACAATACTTGTGATCATGGACTATGCCTACTTTCTATACTTAGATTATTTTTTGACTTTCCAAGTATACTTTCTTTTAACACAACGGAAACATTCATAATATCATACATTCATTTGTTACCATTATCATTTAACATAAATACACAGTAAATGAACTGGGAGGGGAAACACCCTGAAACATGAGTCTACTCAATGATAATAATAATCTTTTACGATATTTTTACAAGTTCAGTCTTTGGAGGGAATCCCCAAGTTTCCTTCCTGCAATCTCTGTCGTAACCATGCAACTCTGTCCTTTGGCCCGTGCCCATCATTTGGCTGCCTTCGTGCAGTGCTTCCCAACTCCACGTCTACTCGTTTGAACATCGCATAATTTTATTGTCGCAGCGTGCCGAGTTCACCAACTCTTTGTGCATGCCATTTAGCTCGTCGAGCGCAATGAACCGTCGCGTCGACCGACTCACCGGTCGCCTGTTTTGTTTCACCTCGGGTGCTCCTACACAAGCTCACCCAAGTCCGTGTCAATGTGCCCAAGCACCCAACTCGTTGCACCCACCATACGTTCCCACACTTTAGTGTTCCTTCACTCGGCGCCTCATTGCCCAACTCGTCCGCCAAACCCATGTCGCTCACACACGGCTGTCGCAACTTGCCTCGCCTCATTGCACTTTGCTCGAGCACCTCTACCCGACTTGCCATTCAATCGACCAAGTCACCCGAAACGCACTGTTCACCATTCGCCCGCCCGACGCCTTCACCCAGCTCGCCTCACTGTGCGAGCTACCGAACGCGCACCCGCCTACAGTTTCATTTACTCCTGCCCGGCGTTCAACCTAACACATGACCATTCCACGATCCGACTCCATTCAGCTTGGCTCTCTGTTCACCCGAACTTGTAGCTGCCCGTGTCTCTCCACCCTGCAACTCGCGCTGCTTGCGATCACTGTTTCTTTGTCTTGGCTAGGTGCTTCAGCCTAGGGTACCACCTGCACTTCGCCCAACTTCTATAAACCAAGTTACTTCACCCAATAGTTCACATAAGACTTTGAACTCGTCCTTGTTGTTTTCTTCATCTCCACCTCCATGTATATATATGGCAGTTTGCCCATGGTATGGGCTTTGGCTTATGGCCAAGCTGACCCACCAATTAGCATTCCATCATATTTTCTCACATCGACCCGAGGGTAGGGCACCTGCACATGGGACCTCCCACCCATATATAACCACTGTTCACCACACTTAGCCATTTTTGCCAAAATTTCTTCGTGCGCTTGCCCGCCTGTTTCGGCCAGCTCATCACCCTTGCCCGGGTGCTCTCCAACTCGTCGGTTCACCTGACTAACTCGTATGTGCACTTGTCGCACGCTCGTCACCGACACCTCCAAATCTTAGTTAAACGCTCCCGAAGGGCACGCCCGTTTTGCTCGAACACACTAATGCCTTGGAGGTGTTACACATCGGGTCATCCAGCACCATTAACCTCCTCACTCTTTCACACCCGGTCATCGGTACATTGTAGTGGGATTCATGCCATGCCCACTCAGCACCAAGGCCTCTATCTCCCACTCTGGCGATGGCTTGTAGACCTCAATTTCACTTGTTGCCTCAGCTTTGCCTCCATGACCTAAGCTTTGTTCGGTTGACCCTTGTAGACCTTTTGTAATGAAAATATGGGTAACTCAAATCACCCATCTATATTTTATTTGCGATTGTGTGAGTACTTGTTAAATCCCAAAATACGCCTTTGGTCAATATATAAAATGTTACACGGTCAAGCATACTTGGCCAAAAACTTCACGATTTGCACACTCGACGAGGTATATGGATTAGACAAATGCTATATTACATGAATGTCACCCTTTTAAACGATTATATATATGTGTGTGTGTGGGGCTCACCGTAACCATTTGACTTCCATTTGTATTCGTTACCACTGGCCTTTAAAAATAACTCAAATACTAGCCTTCTTCGTCTGTGGAAGCGATGCCCATAGTTGGAAAATAGTCTCCATCCCATGTCATGTGTTATTGTTATATTCCATGATAATACTCTCAACATTGATCCCACTTTCAACTTTACATAAGTATAAATGATTTAATGTGGCATAAAACTTTATATGGCCTTACTTCATATTATGCATACGCCGCATATATTTAACCTTATGCTATTTCCAGATAAAGTTACACCATGCGTAAACATAATTCACCTTCTTTACATAAACATACAAATATATACCATGCCCCTTCGATTCGACATTTCCCCACCTCAATTTTTATACCATTACACATATTACGACACCCGTATTCACATCAGTTCGATATGAAAGTATATTTGCATCAAGAATGTATTAAAAAGTATGAAACTTTTAAGAACCTTTAATAGAAACTCTACACATTACATATTTAAACGATTTAAATCCCCTCACATCCATGCTCACCGAGAAACGCAGAGGTTCCACCCTCGGAACCTTGACTTTACTTTGATCCATTTTGATAATAATGGGTTTTATATAGGCAATAATAAAATAATATATTGATCTATATAAATCAAAATTAACAAAATTAAACTTGTTTTATCATGGAAGCCATGCCTGCACATAAACTCTAGCCCTCTAAGGCTATAATTAATTTATTTTTATCAAATTAATAATGTAATTAATTCAATTAATTATTATCACTTTTTTTTGGCACCATTATTGTGATTCCATGGAGAAATTTTTTGTTTTTATTTTATTTTATTTTTAGGCCTAATTCAAACCTAGTGTTGAAACTTTGCTCCGATACCAATTTGTAGTGTCTCAACCCTGGCTTGGAACACTAACAAATAATATTGTGCAATAAATACATGAAAGTGCATAAAATATTTAAAACATAATTAGCTTGTACCATGCAATTATAATTAATTATGCAACATAATTTAGCATATATTCTCTGCATCACAAATAACAACAGTTAACCACCATAGTAGAATCATTCATGTAATAATGTGGAACACCAACTTAGATTAATTCAGCCCATTAATACAAAAATTATAGGGCACAACACAAACACACAATATATATAACACAACAGTTACCCCAATTACGATTTGTCACTTAGATGGATAATTGTACATAAAAATAATACACATAAACACATAACATAATATGGTACTTATATGTAATAATGAGCCAACTAGCTATGGGCTCTCCACGTTCTTCCTAGTCATAAACTTGGTGGTTCATAAAATCAAACATTGGGTCACCCCCAAGCTAGGACAACAACTCCAAAGGCAATGATAACTAAAAAATATTCATACCTCCAAGAACAAGGTGCCAACCCAACAGTCAGGGTGCTCCAGAGCTCCAAACACCCTCAAGGCTAATTACCAAGGTGAAAACCCAAAAAAACATGTTGCTCAAGGGCTCGAGTCATCCTCCAGACCATAAAATGTCAATATTGGGGCTCATATCATAAAAACAAGATGCATCCATACGGCAAAGTTAACTTAATAAACGCACCCCGCCTAGTTCAAAGTCCAATCCTAGGACCCAGTAGCCATCAATCAATATCAAAGTCCTTCCCTCGAGGGCTCACTAACCAAATCCACCCCCAAAATATCCAACCTACACTTCTTTATATATGCATGACTTAACTTGCCATATGACACTGTCGAAAACCCTCATGGGTCCCCAAGTGCAATTTTCACCAAAAATTATCGATTCGTTGCCTTCTTCCTTAGAGTTGTGCCCAACACCCCCCCCCCCCCCCATACTCTTTCTGTGGAGTGGCTTTGCAGGTAGAATTATTTTATTAATATTAAAGGATACACACATTTACAATATTTATTATATTCACATCCTAACTCTCCTAGCCAGTTAGCCAAAACAGGTATATCAATATCTTTGGAACTACATGGGAACACAGGTCAATAAAGTATTTCCGACCCACCAACCTAATATAAAAGGTACATGTATTTACATTGTCAAAATAGGTGGGGATGTTACACGTAATGTAGACTTGAGAGGATTTGGAATGGGCTCAAGACAATGGCCAACAATCTCATTTTCTACAGATGAGAGCTTCATCACAGACATGTTGGTTTTGATTTCCCTTTGCAAAATGATATGTGGCCATGGTGAATGCACTGCTCTCTAATGCATCAACATTTCTCCTTGATAATCATTCATTATCCCCTCATTTTTTGTTGAATGGGTCTATTTTCAAAGAGTGCCCCTTTGCCCCAGATTTGTATGATTCGACAATGGATGTCTTGAATCACGTATTTTAAGTTGTTGGAATTTATGGTAATTCAAGGACGTCTTACATCCTAATGGGTCATACATGGTCAAAAATAATTTTGTTAATGGATCCTTAATTCTATGAGTGTTAAGTAGAGCTTGGTTTATGGTGCTCATACATGTTTGGAAATGTTTGGCTCTACATTAAATGTTTTGATTAGTGACGAAGAGACAATTTTTTGGTTATTAGAGTTAGACTTAGGTTCGACCTACGGTAATTGTGAGGCATCTAGGCATTCCATTTGAAGTAGGGCTTTCACCAGTGGCTATCTAGGATTGGTGTATCATTTCTTAAAAGAATTCAGAGTAAGCCTTGATTTTGGCATCATAAGGACCTCTTATTAGATGGGAAGTTGAAAAGGGTTGGAGAAATATTCTATCCCTCGTACATTTAATATGTATCTTGTTGGTTGCCTAGTAAGACTCAATTTCAACATCTAGAGAAGATCATGCAATCATACATGTTGGGTCGAATATAATGGTAAGAATAGTCGTCAACAAGTATGGGGGGCTCATCTCTCACCCAACATGTTGAAAGGTAACATTGTGGCATCGAGGATATTTTATGCGGGGTGGAGCTTTGGTCAGTCCTTGCAATAGTATCAACCACAAAGTCTTTTATATTTGTTGCTTTAGTAGAATCTATTATCTCCAACCCTCAATGTAAGATCGGGTGTTGCTTGATCTAGAGGAGAGACAAGCACACAAATTACACAATCTCTTATATGTTTGGAAGGATAATCAAGACCAATATTTAGTTCTCCTTCAATGTTGGGCTACTAGTGTGCTGCCTTGTTTGGTAATTGTAGCCATCTAGTCCACTCTTCCTTCAATGGGATTTGGCACTAATTGAGAGTCTCTACTTTATTTTCCCTTGGAAGATTAAGTGTAAGTTTGGATTTTAGAAAGAGGTTAGTAATTGTCTACCTTTTGTTCCATTTTGTGTAATGAGGTACATCGCCGGCTATTAGCTGAGGGTGCATTATTGATAAGAGATTCTCAATCTTTAGATTTTCTAACCTATAAAAGCTTTATTTCTATATTGCTAGTTTTACAAAAGAGGATATTGACATAAGCTCTATTGTATATACGCGTCCACCTTTTGATTTATTGTTTGTAAATACTCTTATGTAAATATAAGACATTTTGACAACAAGAAGAAAAAAATAATGGGTGACCTACACTAAAAGTTGTTGCTTTTCTTGCATTCTTCAACTGTGTTGGTGCAGAAAAAGAATGACAGTCACTACAAAAATATGTGTGCCAGCAAGATTAGAGAATGGCTAAACCAGTGCAAATGAAGTCAATGCCATGGAGCACATGGTTTTGTGTTGGGATAATAAGATATATGTATATGATAAGTTGAAATGAATACCATGTCTATTTAGATTGCATAACTTCTGATCTAGTTTATATTAGATTGAAAAATTTGTTACATGGGACTATGATAAGAAACTATCAACCAACACAAAAACATATTAATGGGATTTTGGCTTTCAAGGGATTTTCTAGAAGCTGGTCCATTCAATTATGATAGCTAAAGTGATTATCTAGTAGTAAATACATTACATACTGCATATAAAAAAGCATGATGACAAGAAAAAATCATTGTTACTGCCTCCTATATGGGATTCAATAGGATGGCCAATGTGAGATGGAGAAAGCTAGCTAATAGCCCAGCCAATAGAGTCCTTTCCTAAGAAAACATACTTCTTTTTGGAGACCCTAAAATATAGAAGTTTGGGTGGTCTAGTTGATGCTCTTTCACCCAAATGGGGGTGTGGGAGACATCCTAACCAATATTGATATGTTACTATCATGTGGGGGTGAAAATCTACTCAACCAAGGAAGCATGGACATTCCTTCTGAACAATGCAACCAGGGGTTGCGGATATGATACTAAAGGAGGGAATTGCCTATCTTTGTTTATCCAACTAAACTATCTTGGAATGATGCTCAAATGGGAGGCAAGAAATAAGATTAAATGCTTGGAAAAATAGATTGATGTTGAGGGTATTCTCCCTTGGACTATGGTCAAAGGGTGTAAATGGATGACACCAATGATTATCTTTCTTTTCTTATTTTTCCATTGACCAAGAAAAGTAGTCCATTCCTCTGCTCAGTTCATAAAGTCCATTGGCCAAACATTCATTCATTCATATCTCCTCCATACTTTCTTGGCCATAGACAATAACCAGATGGTACAACTAGATATTATAGTTATTGAATTCTTGGTAGATCAAAATAAGAAAGAAAGAACCTATGGAGCTGAGGATGGAGCATCCCCTAGACAAATTGATTAGTTGAGCAATATTTCTCCCATATAATAGGATTCTCAATGTTAAGTGTAGGGATATGATCTATATACCATGAAATGTACCAATGTTCAAATTGCAATATGCAGGTTCTCTCAAATCCATCTTACTTACTAGCTTACTTGCTAACCGGTACCATCTTAGTATCGATACTATCCTTACTATTTGAATCACTGCCCTGGTACCGATACCTAACACTCATATATAACTGCTATGGATAACCATACCATTCTCACTACCATCTCAATATAGATATTACCCTATATAATTGTATCATTCCCACTACATAGATTTGGTGTGGGACCAAGCTACAAAAGAATAAGTGTATGTGCTTCCCCTCCTTTGGGGTATACCCCCTCACCCAAAGCTTTCAACTCATCAATGACTAATTTCCATGCCTAGGTATGGTATAAACAACTTAGACATACTCTTTATACAATTCCTAATATATAGGAAAGAAACTTGAAATGCTTACCTACAAATTTAATGGCTTTCAATCCATGAGTAATCTAGCTCAATCGTTGTAACCCTAACCCCATCCACATTCTGTCGCCCTGCCACTATTTGATTGAACTAAAAAGTTAAGTGCCACAACCAATGCATCGAAATCCACTCTATGTGAGGCATGGATTTCATGACATAGTACCCTCAAGGTACACAACCATACCGTCTTCCTGTTTGGTCTCAACATCATATGAATCATACTTCCTTTTCCTTGAATAATTCCTCTTGTTGTGAAGGTTCATTCCAAATATTTGTGCATCAATCAAATTTGTCTCTCATTATTAATTATCCTTAGTCCTTATGCTCCTCATTTTGGGGGTCATTAAGGGGGTGCATAACAGTGATGCAAGGTTTCCTTGTGCTCACTCTTTTGTGGAATTTAGCTTTATCTTATGGTCCTATTGGCGAGGTTTATTACCACTATTCCTCCTTCACCAATATCATTTTCCTTCCCCCTGTTATCTATTTATATGATTGTATGATGCTTCGTATCATTATGGCAAGTGGTGTTGGTAGAGGTGATTTGAGGGCCCCCTGTTGTCTCTCATGCCATATTGATATTACTTCTTATGTTAGAGGGTGAGATGCATGCATTGATTAGTAAGGTGGATGCTAATTTCTGGAAGGTGGTTACCTCGTTGATTGCGTTCTTTGTATAGCCTCAAGGCTCCCACTTGCACCCTTTTGGGTCGAAGTAGGGGAATATTTCAAATTAGAGATATCTCTAACTGGTCAAAAAATTGACCAATCAATTCCTCTAATGGCTCCCTCTCATGGAGTCACCCCAACGATCTGGGTGGGAGGGAAAACTCTCTTGCTCCTCTGCCAAGAGAGTTTGAGTTTGGAACAATTAAGTTCTTACAGTAACTTCATTGTTCTAGGAGGGAGCCATTCCTCTTGCCCTTATGCCCCCATATGGATTAAAATGCTGAAGAGGGTGATTCTTCAGAACACTGTGTGAAAGTCTTTAGTTCGAGTGATGCTTTATTATATATGTAATTACACTTTTAGATTTTTCCATTGGTCATATATTATATCTATAATTATGCATTTCTACCCTAATTATATATGTAATTATGATTTATTATATACGTAATTATGTTTTAGCAAAAAATGTTGCTATTATATATGCAATTTGAAAATTATTATATATGTAATTACGCTCTCGAATAATTAAACAAATAATTGATAGAAAGAGCTTCTCACCCCCCAACCTTGTGCTTGGGGATAGACCCTCATCCATATGAATGAGTTTCACATTAAAACCCTATGCTCTATCGAGCAAGTTTGTTATGAAGTTATGACCATGTCGGTGGGGGGGGGGGGGGGGGGGGGGGGATATTATGGCTCAAGAACCTACTCAGGAACATATTGAAACCCATTTGATTTGATGCCAAAAACAAATGTGTACCCTTGTATATGATATTATTCTATACTTGATTCACTTACTAACAAATAGGAAGGTGTCCCACCCCAACACACACCTTTATATAAGGAATTTCTCAGGGCTAGTGGGTACGACAGTCGTAGATAGCATAGCTTCGACAAGTTTTCTGGTCCCCATGGAAACCAATGTCTCGAGGGAGAAGGAGATAAGAACTTCCTTCAAGAGATTTCACAAACAATAGGATTAAAACAATCTATCCCATCCACTACCACTATCACTCCTATTGCTACTCACACTGAACTACACCAACTAACCTTACTACACTTGGTTGAATCAACACTTGCTTCATATAGTAGAATTGGCTTGTTTTTTAAGTAAGAGAATCAGTAGATCAAGAAGCAGGAGCATCATGTTGTGGGAATACCTATGCATATTGAATGATGATTGTTTATCTAACAAGACCATACTTAGATCCATTTTTTGATGTAGTTGGTTAAGAAGATGATGAAGGAGATAAAGATTTAGCACCAAACAATTGTAGACCTAGTCCATATTTTCTAGTTACTTTTCCATTCCCTCCTTGCGAGGGCATGTAAAATTTAGGTTTTATCCAATAGAAGTACTATCAAATGCATATATCAAGGGGTTATCTTGAGTTTATTTGGTTTTTTTATAAATCCAACTATGTGCACAATCATATTTCCATTGAATACACATATAGAGTGTTGGTGTTGTTATTAAGTTATATGCCTAAATATTCAATATCCCGTGTAACAAGTACATGTAACCTAATTACACTAAGGTAAAATAATAAGCATTTCCCTAATACATGCATTATAGAATAATACCTATCAATAAAAATAGAACAAGGTAGTAGTACTCATCAAGCTTTGTGATCTATGTACTACAAGTCAATATGCTTAATCATGGTTACCATTAGTATTCATAACAACTTAACTCTAGTTTGATTATGGTTCTAATTATGTTGAGTATGCTATAAGGATGGAAATAAGACTAAGCTATGATGGATACTTATATTATGTGAATATTGGAAGCAATGGAGGTATAATTGGCGTCATTTATACAACAAGTTATCATTAGGTGGTATGTGAAACCAATACACAGTGAAATCAACACATGACATTTATCTCCTAATAAATTCAACTGCTTGTTACATAGAGTAATGTAACACAACTCATAGATCAAATTCCATGTCAAATAATGTTTTTTTCTATTATCTAAGTGTGTTATGTAATTAAGAACAAATATATTGTGTATAACTATGCAGTTTTTGTATATGTACCATGAATAGAGTAGAACAACATGTACAATTTAGCTTCTTGCACTGAGTTAGTGTAAGCATTAATAAGGAAGTCTGAAGGATGAAGGAAGATGAAAATAAAAATTTGAACAAATAAATCTTCAGAGGTGGTGATTCCTAAACATCATCCTTTAATCATGGGGAACATAGAATGCAAGACAAGCAATGAGCAATATTTCCAGTGGGGAATAGTTTATCAAATGTTCGACTCGGGGGATTTATGAGAACTCATCCACAATGTTCCTAAACATTACCTAAGTATCAACATGTACAATAATGTGACTAAATTAGGCCTCCATAGGATTGTTTCCATATCTTTGTTCTTCCTTGTGCTAAGGTAATCTCCTGGCTCATAGGCCAAGTGGACTTTTCCAATGGGTGGATCATAAACCAACAACAGAGCCCAGTTGGAGGCTACCATACCTTCAACATATTGTCAAGAAAGTTCCTCCCAAATCCTAAAGTATTTCTATTTGAGGAATGGGTGAAAAGGGCTATGGATGAGGTACCTCCTAGGATGCTACCAAAAATGGTGGTTTTATGCAAAAAAATTTAAGACCAAGATATCAAAAGTGTATCCAACTTCTAAATTGAAGCATCTTTTCAAAACATTCGTGTTATTGTTGGTGATACTATATGGAGAAAAAGATGGCACCATGTTTCATGAATCATGGGTGCCTATGGTGAATGAAATTTGTACTCATGGATAAACATTCAATTGGAGTGCAATAATGTCCTCTTCATTATATAAAACTATTAGGGAAATGAACAGAGATAATACAACTATTTTCTTTATGTGAAACTACCTTTTGCACTCCTTTTGTTCATAAAATCAATTTCCATAACTAGGATGGAAATGTTTGAAGACTTTTCCTCCAGTACATGTTTAATGCAAGATTTTATGGGATTACAAGCATAAATAAAAGAGGACACGAATATGCAAAAATTTTATTGCTCCATTGTACTCTTTGTTATTTAAGAAATAATGTCCATGCCTCTTGGAACAAACACAGGCAGCCATAGGAGGCATTAGAGATTGGTATTTGCATGAAAAAGGAGTCTACATCAAGGTTTATGGTGCATCGATAGCTCCTCATCTACTACCTTTATATGCTTCGGACATAGCAATTTTTTTGGAAATATTATATCAGACATTTGCTCATTGTGAAAGGTACTCTTAAGAGGGAAAATAGGTCAATATGGCCTAAGTTTCCTATCAGGAATGAATACTATGGAGTTTATAGAACCATCCAAGCCATGAAAGACACCAATGAAGTTGAATCATACCATTTTCAAAGATAATATTAAGGAGATATGACACTTAAGATGTAGCTATTAGTCAGTGTGTTGTTGTTAACCAAATGTGATCTTATCCTCATGAGAGGGATACTGGTCAGGATATCTTCAAGAGACTTATTTATCCATACGAGGTTAAATAATAGCTAAGTCAAGGACCTCAGAAGAAGGCCAAATAGACCCACGCTTCACTTATTTTCAGCCTCTAGCAAGAAGTTGAAAATCTCCACAGGGCATTAGAATAAGTGAAGCAGATGAAGCAAGAATTTGAGAGAGAAGAAGACAGGCTCAAGAGGAGGATTGAAGAAGAGAAAACAACAAAGAAGGAAGAAGAATTTATAAGAAAGGCATAATAAGATGACCTGGTGAAATAATTGTCTTTGGAAACTAAACAAATAATCAAGAAACATGAAAAACAAATGAAAAGTGATGAAGAGCTTCATAGGAAAATATATGTGAAACTCCAAAATAAGAAGGAATAAGCTATGTGGAAAGATAAAAGGATTTAACACCTTGACATTCCATCATCTCCTAGGATACCCCCCACTCCCTAGTCTCTAGTGGAACCATGTGAGATTGAATAAATGGGGAAGGAACAACTTTTCCCATAACCATGGTTGACCCAACAGTGGTATTGAAAACATTCAATTATGAATACAAGAAGAACAAGGTCAATAGGATAGTTTTAAAAAAGGACTAAATTGGGAGAGATATTATCACTAAGGAGGTTCTCATTCATGATACAACAGTTCATCCAGAGATGAATGAAACTCCCATTATTGCCATGGCCCAAGCAACAAACGATAATGTTGACAAGCTGAAGAGAAAGGTCTATGATGCTTAGTTGGAACTCAGTGTTGCTAAGTAAAGAATTACAGAGCCAGAATTCTAGAAGCAAGTTGAACTAGACTTAGTAAAAGAGTTCAAAGGGAAACCACTTGATATCTAAGAGGAGCATTCAGGGCATAAAATATAAAACTACTAAGTTTGATGATTATATAAATAGGATGCGGCCTATCAAGGAAGAATCTGATAATACTACAAATATTCTAGATGACATCATTTAACGGAAAATACACTATCATGATAACGGGGTAGACATTCCTCAGCTCAGTGACTTGGAGAAAATATTTTTTTTTCCAAAGCTTGGAAATGTCTGGATAAGGTTAGAGCCTTAGAGGAAAACACTCAGGAAGCTTTCAAAATTTGCTTCAAGTTTGAAGGAGTGGTTGGTGAAGTCTTAAATAACTTTAAGTTACCGATGTTCTTGTTAACATTTGGTCCTGTATCTATGGAGCAGTGTATAAAATAAAAGGAGAGAGTGATAGAACGATGAAAGCATTAGATCCAGGCATTAAACGTTATCACCGGGGATAACACAATTTATATGAAGATTTTTAGAATACAATTCTAATGTAAATTAAAAGGCATGTGTCTCTATTTCTAACAAGGTTTCATAGGTACGATGCTAGAGAAGTAAATGACATACACTTATTGGGTATATAAAAATAAAGTTGAGTAGTTAATCTGGAACTTGGGTCAATCTAACATTTTTTTCCCTTTTATCTCATATAATTTTATAAAGATTTTGGTGAGATGAGAAGTTTCTATTTGACTCAAATCCTAAAAGATATTAAAATTTTGGCACTATGCACCAATTGGTTTAAAATTCATAAGGTCAAAAATCCACTAACATTTACAGGAAACCTCATAACATAAATAAGAAAAGAGAGATGTAATCAAATAAAACCATCATATACATACTTAAGTGCCTTTTCCTAGCTTCCAGTTGAAAGCAAGTTCATTTCTGGAATACATGCAATTTCCTTAATAGGTGCATCATGCATGGCCAAAGTCATTGGATGAACCCTAGTAAAAAGTTGCCACATTTTATCTTGTTTATCACAACCAACAACTAAACCACTGAATTATACATTCAGCATATTTTTGGAGGTTGTGAAATGCTCCATATTTACAGGAGGAAAATGGAAAAGAAATGCATACCTTAAAAGGTTTGTTAGGATTGCGAGGACTTGTAACAGTATTGATGGTGTCGAAAGTAGTAGCCATTGAAGAAACTCTTTGTGAATTAACGTCTTCAACACAAGGAAGCAAGACATAATTCCTAAAGTCTTAATTATGGCAACCTAGAATCCCTCAATTCTTCCACATTTAAAAGGCCCCGAAAACTATGAAAACACAAAATATGTCAAGGCTTTGTTTTAGAAAAAATGTTTAATGGCCAAAAATGCTCAACCTTCAAATCTCCAAGAAGAGCAAGTTGCGTTTTTTTTCCTGTACAAGTCTCCCTGGGCTCGTGCCTTAGCTTTCCCTCTAATTGATAAGCCACCAAAGTTCAAATGCTTAACATACCCACCAACGTTCAAATGTTTAACATTGCCTCTCGATTTTTTGACATATGTTTTGTCATATTAACAAAGAAAATTATGGGTAAACAAGTAGTTGTAAAATGTTATTAATTAAGGTTAGTATATATAAAAAAAACGTTGAACATTACTCTAGATTTTTTAAGCATATTTTTTGTTCATTGGAAAAATAATGATTGAGGTTAATTTATATTAAGTAGAGTTAATATATGTAATATAGTAGTAATAATTTATTTTTAAGTTTATGGTTATTTGACTGTTAAAGTCTATAAATGTGTACACACTCTACTCGCATAGAGGTGTAGATACTCTACCCCCTTACATTTGAACCTATGACTTGTTTTGAGGAAGCACATGTTCTTGGCCATTATAAAGATATAAAAAGGTTGGAAATTTTCTCCAATATTCAAATATTAGCACTCATGACCATCCAAATGTAGAATCTTCTACTAAAGAAAAACATAGATAGACCTGAGGCTTGAAGGGAATTTTATTATGGAAAAACATAAAAGGAAACATAGAAAATGTATTTCAAATACTACATTAATACAACAACATCCAAATCCTATTAATGAATGAAATAGAAAAAAAAAACTATAAATTGAAAAGTGATACAAACTAATTGGAATGGTGCTATATTATTTATGAAGAGAGATTTCTCAACTACTCTTAATCACAGTAAATCATTACAAGAGGCCAAAAATACCTTTGTACATAAAGTATGAGGCCCTAAGATGCAAATATTCTAAAATCCAAAACCCTAACCCTAGGAAATTAAGTGCCAAAAAGAATGTGGGCCCCAAAGAGGCTAATTGATATATCAACTTCCCAAGGCAACAACTTTTGCATG
The DNA here is from genome assembly GCA_031772625.1 of Pinus tabuliformis. Classification (NCBI taxonomy): domain Eukaryota; kingdom Viridiplantae; phylum Streptophyta; class Pinopsida; order Pinales; family Pinaceae; genus Pinus; species Pinus tabuliformis. The sequence goes on along the minus strand of CM062817.1, from coordinate 1,280,290,988 downwards.
AAAACTCCATTTAGGACATTACTTGAAACATTAAAATCCATACTATATGTTTGTAGCCTATGAAAAATGCCAAAAATTCAAGGGAAATGCCAAAAAAAGAAAGCAAATGTTTGATACCTAAAACACTATAATAGAACTACCAAGATGTGGAATAAAGTTGAATCAATGGAACAAGTGGGTGGCCACTAGCATTCTCTTCAATTAATTGCCTCCCCTTAGGAACAAATGGTCCATTTTATGTCAATTTCCTTCGTCAAGTGGGGAACATTTTGTTGAATATGACTCCTATTGAGACACATGTGCCAAAGTAGGAGCATGAGGTCCATATGAGAGGTGGAAAATATGGCTGAACTAGCTACACACTAAATATAAGGTTTAAGCCAAAGAAAAGGGAATATCAGATTTAACAACATCTTCACCCACAACCTTTGTGTTAGTGTAAGGCCTATATTTGAATGGAGAGTTGAGGGGGCACTTCCAATCGGATCTTAAGAGGTGTTATTTATATAGATACAACCATACCTTATCTCCCACCCTAAACTTATGTGGCACTCTAATCTAGGTGGATATTGGTGGCCACCCACCTCTTCCACTAAGTATGTGAAGCTTGTTTTCCCAGAATCCACCCAAAGAATGGAAAAAAGGTGACAAAACCAAGTCAAAAGGTATGTGTAGCTTTCTCCATGTAGAGGTAGGTGCTAAATCCACACTCTACAATAAAAAAATTTGGATTAAAAAGAGTGGATCTTGATGCTACATGCCCACTATTACCCAACGTTTTCTATGAGCTACATGAGATACAAAGTAAATATTCTTGTTATTCAAATTTAATAAAAAATGTGACTATGTCTTCCTAGACAGAAGACAAATATCTTCCACAAAATATTTTCTCCACGATCCTGATTTAAAATGAATATCTTCCCTTGATGTGCCCCGTTGTATACAAAAATTACATTGACAGGGCCTTTGACTAGTTGAACAGTAGTGAGGCCCCGTGTCCATTCTAAACTTTCCCTTCTCAATAATGTACACTGACCCTAGTTGCTTAGCTGAGGAAGTTGAACCTGCAACTGTAGGAATCGAAGGACTTGTAGGAGAGAGATCAAATTCCTTCTTCTTACCTTATGTTGTGAGATTTTGGAACCTCATCACATGCATCATCTTTGTTTTTTAGGACGCCGAGAAGGCCCACTTACTCTGCTAGGATCCTTTGCAATTGAATGCAAGACCGGTTGAGTATGGTGAATATAGAGTGACAATTTTCAGTTGTTGGGTTTTGATAAAAATGAATGCACAACTTGGAGTTTCACTAAAAGTGGGGGTAGAGAAAAACTATAATTGCATAAATGAAGGGTTTGAAAATAGGTAATAGGATGGAAACAAATACCGACCACCAGGAATTGAACCAATAATGTGATGGTTTCAAAAAGTGATATAGTTCATTAAAAAGGAAAGATAAGGGGATATTTTTCCTTCCTAATGGGATATAAACATTTGTCCTCCAAATGTGGTTCAATTTCAAAATCATTGTTATAGCACTCACCTTTCTAATATTTTGATTTTTTATAACTAGCAATTGAATCAAAAGGTGCAAAGGAAAGTCAATAAGAGCATATGGAGGAGATGTTGTAGGTCAAAATAGTTCATATATCACCTCTACTCTTGGCCTTTTCACTATTAGAAACAACCATATATCACCTGCACTTCTATTTTCATTTGCTACTTTTTACCCAGATATGTCTCCTTAACAGTGGAGACAGTTACATACTATTTTTTATGCATGATATTTTTCTCTTTTCCCATCTAGATAAAACAATATTAAAAGACCTATGGGTGGCTAAATTTTTAATCCCTTTTATATAGAGGATAATTGGTACACCATCTCTAAAAGTGACATCAATATGATAAAGTGAACCCGCTCGATAAACATATGGATCCATGTGGTTTGTGGTCCTACTCCAATTGATTCTCATTTTTTCCTCCTAACATGGCTTGTTTGAGTAGTAATGAGGAAAATTCTGTGGATCGTGATATACCTAACCAAAGAGTTCTCTTTCCATGGGTTTGCATAGGTGCCGATGGATGAATAGCTTGTGGATGCATGTGATAGAATGCAATTCATGTAAGATTAATTTGTATTTATTTACTTGATATATATTTTAAAAATAATAATAAATAAATAATTCTTTTAATATTTGAAATTTTAATCTAAGTAATAAGAGAGTGAACATATTCTATATACCAAAATAATGTGTTGATTTATTAAATAATGTGATAGTAAATATATAAATAAATAATTCTTTTTTTTAGATAAACATGTTATCTTGGGACATTAAAAACTTGTTGAGGAAATTTCAATTATGCACTAACTTAAAAAATATTGTTGACCAAAATATTTCATGAAGCCATGATCCAACAACCTCCTAAAAACACATAAGAAGAATATGCATGTTGAGACCAATTGTACATCATAATGATAAACAAATTAATAAATCACAACTTTTTCATGTATGACCATAAGAATCACATAATATTCTATGTATATTATAGGTAGAAGTTAATGATCCCAACTTTCACTCTTACTGAGTCAGACATGTCTTTATCTTTGTTAGGTAATTCTTCATCATCTTCTTCCATTGGTTCAAGGCATAAAAGACACTCTTGATCAATAAAGTATATATATGATATAAATTAGAATTTGTGCCTCATTCCTCAATCATCTACACATTACCAAATTGTTAGAGTCCACAAAAAGGAGTGGAAATCCACCAAAATACATGGGTACCTAACTATTGCAACTACTTACCCATTAATATCTCCTTCGAGTACATGGTTCATTCATATTCTCAATGGACTCTAGCTAACTGTATAGGAAACTTCAAGTTTTTATATGTATCACACCCCCTAGAGTTTACAACCAAAACAATCCACTCATAGAGAATTCAATTGATACATGACAATTATTCTATAAGAGGTTGTGCAGTATATTAAACATGCTATCCATATCATCAAGGACACATGGATAATGGCTATGCCTTCTTACAAAAGTCATACAATGATGTGCACTTTACATAATACATAGGTAGATATGGTTACATGCTATTTACATCCTACATATCATGAAGGAAATAAGTACAAGATTTTATAATATCAAATGTTAAATATAATACTCCTCCCAAGTACCAACTCTAACTAAGATCAAGCTTAAAAACATCAATGATCAATATACATAATATATACACACCATGTTAAACTTCTTCCACATATAATATGTGATTTATATTTATATATGGTCTTGGTTTTGATTCAATATAATAAAAGGTGTGCCTTGTTTTTCCATCTCCAACCAATATCCATTGCTACCATAATGAACGTCATTGCCATGTTTTTGGATGAAAATCCAAAAAATCTCCATTATGTCTAGAACATCATTATGTGCTCCCTATTGAAAACTCATAATTCCAACTAAGAAATATCTACCATTAACACTAGGAATCAACCAATACTACGTCAATACATCTTTCACCATTATAATAACTAAACACTAGTTATTCATTGTAGAAACTTTATAGCATCTCTACAACTATTTTTTCATATATGTTGCTCCATTATGATTTACGTATAGGATTTCCATCTCAAACAACATATGAATTGGAGACCAATCATACATTTTGGCCAAACATTGGGACTGCAAAAAATAATTAGTAACTTATTGTACTATATGGCCTAACATCAACCTAACTATAAACATTGAACAATAGTGAATTTTATGAACATACTTCCTTCTATCGAGACACATATGTACCAAAATAATGTTCCAACTAATTCACAACTAGGAAAAGGTTATAGATATATAATGCATCCAAATTGATCTTGCACTCTATACCTACTAATCTAAAGACTTATGAAACAACTTTCAATAAAAAAACATTTCATCAATGAATATCTAGAGGAGATACTACCTCTTGCTATATTTTCCTTCTAGCTACAACACGCCATATCAAGAAAACCAAAGAATGCCACTTACATCAAAGTGTCTTATTGCAAGGCTACAATAATCAACAAAATATAATGGTACGTGTGACTAAATAATTTTCCCTACATATTTATCTAGGGTAAAGAACATACTCGTTATCTTCATATACATCTTCAAATTATGGATTCAACATTCATCTTGGATATTTAAATGTTTCCTTTTATTTATTAGAATCATGAACTTTAACAAAATTGTTGCACTTCCATAATTGGTTAACTAAGATCAATACACTTTTTAAGTTTTGACTTCAAGACATTTGTATCACCACCATCAAAGTTCTACATCAACATGTACAAAAGGAATTTGATATAAGGATCTAATCACGATATCAAAAATGCATAAGGCTTCTGTACAATACCTTTTTTCCTATCAAGCTAACCATGGCCAATTATTAGCTAGAATGGAGAGTAGATTTGGTTTTTTCTTGGAGTCACTTACCCAAGGGATGTGACGTATAGGATTCATTGAAGAAGTTGATATTTACCACATGACCCTAGCCACACAAACTTATAATTTATTTCAATAACATATATACAGGGAGTTCATGTTCTGTTGTATTCCAATCTTTCCCCAAATCTAAAATATAGCTAACAACAGAAGATAAAGAAATAGATGAAGAGAGAGTATTTGAGGGTAGCGCCGTCAAAGTAGTGGCTAAGTGTAGTTATGGCCAATAATATTTGTGCTCTATGGAATCCTCATCAATAATCATAAGAATAGTTTCATTGAGGTCTGGAGCCAAATTCATCGAGACAATAAGGATAATCGAGACAGTTTCAAAAAGGACATGAGGAGTCGTCATCTTCAAGACAAAGCCTTTCGCCTTCAACTTGTGAGATGAGGGTTTTTACTTTCCTTTATTGCCATAGAACCCTAGTGGACGTTCAGAAACATTACAGTCATCCTTGTGATATATGCGGCATCTTAACGGGATTCGCTCTTAGTCTAAGGTTTGAAGATAAGTGATGCCTTGATGTTGGAGTTTCGTTTCACCCCATAAGTTGTCTCTTATATCTAGATTTACGAATACCCTTGCGACCTTCATCTCCACAAAAGTCTTTGAAAGTGAGATTGACCTCTAAGCATTCCCCTATCTTGTTTCTAATTTCCTTGAGAGCCTGCTCAGACCAAATTGTATGTTTAGTCCAGGAAGTCAAACCAGGAGAGGAGCCTTGTCTAGCCTCTCCTGAGTGGGATCAAAAAGAGGGGTCCAATGGTTAAACATGAAACAGGTGTATTCAATACTCCAAACATTATTCAGAGCTGAATGAACCTCTTTAGACTTGTTCAAAAAGAAAATCAGCCAACCTCTTACCAGCATCTTGAAAGTTGGTAGTGGGTTGATGTGAGGCCCCCCATCCTTTGTCAACCATTATGATATTGTCTTCCCACTAAAATTACAACCACCAGCACCACCCACCAAAGTAAAATAATGCATATGAATGACTTCATGCATCTTGATCTTGTCACCGATAATTAAGGAGAGAGAACCATTCTTTTCTTTCACAAAGGGGTTCTTTCATTTTAAAGTAGTAGATCGAGGGTCTAGCTCGGAGGAATGAGTGGGCCCCTGCAGGGGGGGGTGATTCTGGGTGAGGGAAGAGATGTCAATGAGATCGATGACGGGATTATGGGAGAAGAAAAATGAATGGAGGAAACACTAACAAGTGGAGAAGCGATTTATGGAGAACTAGAAGGAAGAAATCCTTCAAAACAGAAAAGCGAGATAGAGAGCCAGAGGGGAGGAGGGGGGAACAGAGCTCATAGCCAGCATGGATAGTTAGGTCTATCAATGACAGTGGAATACTTACACAAAGGTAAGGCTCCATAACCAAAATTCATAGTCGACAAGAAGAAGTACATGGGGCAGATAACCCCAAGGAGAAAACCTCAGTTGATAGCCGATAAGAAAGAAGATAATCAAAGATAGGGGCTAAAAATGTGTAAATGAGAAAACCTCAAAGGAATGCCAACCAAAATAGATGGAGGAGTCTATAAAATTAGTGATTCTTGTATGAAGACCCAAATCTCATAGTGTACCCATGTTGTTGCTTTGAGTAGATGTCCACCAATGAAAACCCTCCATGAGTGAATCTACAGAAAGTGTAAAGACGTTGTCAACAAGTGGAGCCACAAAACCCTATGCCATTATTGCTTCAGGCCTCTATCATCTAAGTGGAGGCACAAAAACTTGGGTCATGCTTCCTTCAAGCCTTAATCTTCCAAGTGGAGCCACAAAACCCTGTTCCATGCTTCCTTCAAGCCCTAATCTACCAACTAGCATCACAAAAATGTTGCCTTATAGCACTAGGTCCTCCCAATAATCATCCACTTGGATCTCTTCCATGATAACAACCCAAACCTAAGGAAAAAAAAATACAAAACTAGAAACGAGTTGCAGCCAAAGGGTAAATACTATTGATGGTGGATAGTAAAAAGAGGGAAAATTCTACTAGTTACATCGAAAGTGGGATAACTTGAACGATGAGCTTATAGAGCACCTGAAGGGATGTGCAACCTCAGTGCGGGATCCATGCTGGTGCACACATAGAAATGGGTGCCCTAGCTGCATAGGTTGAAATTCCACAACTTCCTTTATCGAGCCATGGCTCTCATGGATTCTAATATTTGACAAAGTATAAAATGGGTCCATTGCTTCCATCAAGGGACCTTGAAGAGGAAATGAAATAAAAATAAGTACTTGATGGAAGAATTAAAGAGAACGAAAATTATTTATATTTATTTCCTAAAGAGAATTAGACCAAAGGAAACGGTTTGAAACCATCATTGTAAAGAAAGAAAATACTTGCACTCCAACTGCAAAAACTATCAAAGAATACAAAGAAACAATTGTTTCCCTCGAGAAAATTCTCAAGGAGAAGAAACTATCCTTTAAGTTATGTATCAAATCCAAGGAAGGAAAATTGCAACATAAGTATCTCTCGTGGAAGAGTTGCAGAAGCTGAAAATGGTAGTCAAGAGAATGCAAATGTACACATAAACAATTTAAAAACAAAATAAAATAGAGGTTGTTGATTTTGTTGAAAGATGCATGGATGCATCACTAGAGTTGGAACACAAGCTAATGAAGAAAATTCAAGAGAATGTATCAAGGTGTTGAATTAAATCCCAAAGAGGTTATACTTAATATTGAAATCCCATTGATGTAACATGGAATATGCAACATGGCCTTCAAAGTTTTTCAATGTTCAAAATGGCCAATAAAACGGATGTAGGAACAAATGCTACAACAACTAGACAAACAACATTTTGCAACGTCATACATTGCAAGGTGTTCAATATTATGAGTATCGGTTAAAGGCATAGGTTCATGTTCACATTCCAAATCTGTTTTTCTAGTTGATCTAATGAAAAAAAAACTACAGTGTTTTTAAACATTTATACAAAAATATGTTTTTATTATATTTCCAATAGAGATTTCTCTTTCCATATTATTCACACTTGTGACTCATGTATATGACTATTTTGATTTGTAGTTTGAAAAATATAGTAGGCAGCTACAGGGATTTGCTAGAACATTAATCTATGACCTTACAAAAATCACCCACCTCTCCTTAATTGTGTCATGTTGAGGTTTGTTTTAGATATTTTTTGACATAAAATTGAGTGTTTCTCTATCATAAATGTGTGGCTCGATACTCTATAGGGGTTTCTTAAACAAAATTTCCATGCCATGATATATGTATGTTCATGATATATGGATTTTTGAAAAATGATGAAGATGAATAAAAATATTTGAAAAGGAAGTAAGAAAATGCAATAGAAACTTCTAGGTATATTCTCATTGATAAGATTATGCAATTTTTCTCCAAACAAGGTATTATCTATTCCATCTATGGTTCCCACCCAAAACATTGTGATGACAATCAAAATAGATTGCAAGAAATTTACATGGAAAAAAATGATGCCTAACATTTGTGTGCTCTATGTTGGAGTTTTGGGCACATTCAACACTCAATTATTAATAATTGGTTGCTTCTTTCTTGGCATGGAATTCATATGGGACCTATGTGTGCTTCTACTTTGTTTTACTTTCATCATTGCTAGTATATCATGTGATCAAAAATATATGTTATCATGTTGGAATTTGTAATTTGAATACAATGTTACTTCTGCTTGTTCGCAATCACCATACAAACCTTGTTGCATATCATGGCATTTCATATAAAACGACATGGAATCCTTTAGACCTCAACTTCTAAAATTTAGCACTTTACTTGATAGTTGGTTACTCTCGTGGACACTAGTGCGTTTTCGCAGCGACAAATGGAAAATGTGCATGGATTCAAGGAAAAACTAGAAAAAAATTATTTGTTTTGTGCTTAGATCCAATATTTTCCACCTAACCTTGCAGACATCCCGATAAAAATCTCTTAGGAATATCATTCACCAAATATTACTACCTCAACAAGGATCTAAATTCACGTAAATTCTTTGATTGATTCCCTTTGATGCATAGGACATTGACACATCATACATTGTTGATATTTATATGATCACTTGGGGATTTAAACTTTAGGCTTAATGAGATCTATTTTAAATTGGATTTCAAGATCTAGTCCCTATTTTTATGATGTCGAGGCATTGCTTAATATACAACAAAGTTTAAAATATGGAAATCTCAATAGTTTTACTTTCATTTCTTTTGATCTACACATATCTCCTTACTTATCAACATCTTGTATATACATTTGGGTGCATCAATATGTTGTTTAATTTTATTTTGCATTGGTAATAATCCCACATGCACAAAGAATAATCCCAAGGCATCTCAATTCATGCCATGCATGCCAAGACTTGTCAAGTGCCAACATGTGCCAACTTGCGCTGATGTGTGTCAAGGACTAATAGGGAATTTTATGGGGTGGTGTAGGGTATGCTATGGAGTGAAAAGGTGTTTTCAAGGAGTGTTAGGGAGTTCCAAGATAACACAAGGAAGAACTATGTCAAAATTCATGGAAATGAACAAATAAGAGGGTGTGTCAAGGAGTGCTAGTGTGTGCCAAGAGTGCCAAGGAGGGAGTGATAAAGCATATTCATAGTTAATTCCAAGGCATGCTAGGAAGTGCCAAGGTGTTTTGCGGAGCACTCGTTGGGTGCTAATATATTGTAGATAGTGCCAAGGCATGAAAATGCACGTCAATACGTTCCAGGTGCCAAGGCGGGACAAGATGTGCCAGGTCCAAGGGCATTCCAATGTGTGCCAAGGAGTGTCATGAGAAAAAGGTAGAACCAAATTTATGAAATTCAAGGAAATAAACACATAAGAGGGTTAATAAGTTAGCAATTTACCTTTCACAAGAGGGGAATGGGTAAGGCATGCTATAGATTTGTAAGGTGTGTCAAGCAGTGCCAAGGTGTATTGTAGAGTGTTAATGCATGCCATGGAGTGTTAGGGAGTGCCAAGAAAACATAAGGGATGACCAAGTCAAAATGCATGGAAGTGAATGTATAAGAGGGTGTGTCAAGGAGTTTCACACATGCCAAGGAGGGTGTAACAACCTTGGGTTAAGTTTCCATGTAAATAAATAATGCATGGATATTATACAAGAAACAATAAAACCAAGGTCGTGGGACACTATTCCAAGTTGAATGAGGGGAAAAATGACATTGGGATCCTCTTGTGGTTAATTATTTATTGGCTATGGAAATTATCATTGGAAAGGGGAAAACAAATGGAAAATTAATTATTATACATCAGCAAGGACACGAGGAAAAAAATGCAAGAAGAAAAAAGGAATATGAAAGAAATTCCACTTCAGCAAGTGGGGAAGATGAAGAGATCATAAAGTGATAAAAATAGTAAAATAATATGCATGTAAGGGAAAATGAAAAAAAAAAGACAAAAGAAAAAGAAGAGAAAAAGGAGAGAGAGAACATTCTAGCATTCTCTCACAGGAAAAGAGAGAGAACACTGCAACAAGAGAAATGAGAGAACACACTGCACTTGGACACAAGAAATAGACAAGCAAGGAAAGAAAGGAGTGCAAAAGGAATTCAGGTGACATCCAAGAAGAAGTCTGGAACAACAACTAACAAGGGCATAAGAGAAAAAAGGAAAGAGCAGCCAACACAAGGACTTTTGTAGGTAACAATTTGCTTGTTGATTATCTTGCAAATTTTTTGATTCATGGTTCATGCATTGTTATTTTTTGTCATTGGCATGGAGTTTTTCTCTGATAAATAGTCATGTACAACCTTGCCTTATGCATTTTTCTGGATAGCTATGATGTAGTGGGTTGTCGTTTAGTTTAGCTTTGGATGGCTAGGTAATTTTGGATCTGATTCAGGTGGTCTCAGGAAAATCCCAAGGGTTGGGGGTGGAGATGGTTTTCTTTGGGTAAGCCCTTGACAAGTGGGTAGAGACAGGAAAAATCCTCTGGGTATAGTGAATAAATTATGATGCATCCATGATTGTATTGGTTTTGGTTATTTTTAGACCCGATATTAGGTGAAATCATTATGGATTGAGGGTGGAGGTGGTTTTCCTCGAGATTCTGTTATCTATAAATCAGGCCCTGGAAGGCTGCAGACTAGGAAGACTTCAAGTAACTATTTCAAGCCTACTTTAGGTCGAGGATTAGCCTCCCCAACCTGAGAGGGCTCTCTCAAAGGATTAAAGGTTTTTGATTATGATCAGATGGCTGACTCTTGTAAAACAAATAAAAATCAAAATGGTGGAAACACAACTAACAAGTATCCATTGGGCTTATGGAGTCATATATGATTCAGTATTAACAATAGGATTGGCTTTGCATAGAAGTCAAGGCATTCAGATTTCAACATATGTAGTGCACACCAAACACATAGAAGGCAGTTTATGAGTATATGAAGGAAATTAGAGCACTGTAAGCGATTTCTAGGTAATCAGATACTCATAACACTGTAGATAACATGAAAAGACAACAAAAGAAACTCATTATATTGAACTCTTTATGATTCTTGAGAAGCATAAGCCAGTATTGTATTACCAGAAAAACAGAGTCTTTACATAAGCCAAATATCAGAGCTTTTTTTCGTAAATTTCCAACCCTTATTACATTTTTCTTTCTCCTATATATAGAGCTCTTCTACCTGATTGAGATTCCTCCTCAAGCATGAGGGGAACTCAAAATCTACTTCTAATGACACCTATTCAACTTTTAACTGCCTATTAAATGTAACAAACTGCAACTAGACTTTCTAGAGATCTAAATCAAATAGAAGTCTAACTCCATATTATGCTAATAATAGCCTTAATTACAATCATTCTCGTTCTTTGACATGTGGTCCTTTTTTAGTTTGGCTGTGGTGGATGTTCAAAGATCCATGCTGGTCTTCAATGTCACATCTTCTCCATTGCCCCTGAAACATAGGAGACTACCCCTGTTTATCGGCCTTTGGTTGGCCTCAAAAATGTTCGAATCCAAAGAACCATGCCGTCCATCTTTGATTATCCAAAATATATCAGATTGCCACGTCCTTGATGTGCTTTCAACCTCTTTCATGTGTGAAGGAAAAAGCTCTTCCAAGCTGTCTGACATATCTTGGACTGTAGTAAATGTGCTCACCTTATGACAAAAAGTTTAGAGTTGGATTCGAATACATGTTTCCTCCACCTGTCTTGACCTTGTTGAAAGTTGATAGCTTTAGATTATCCCTTGAAGCTATTCTCTTTTCAAAATTTCTGCTTGTATTTCAAAATCGGTTGACTGAGATTAGATTGTGTAGCTTCAGCAGTTTCGTAGAGCGCTACAAAACTACTGAGCATTAGTCATCATCTTCAACAGTTTCGTAGCGCGCTACGAAACTGCTATGTTATTCCAAAAAACACAGTTTCAACCCAAAATTTTGCTATTTTGAGCCTCTTTCTATTTAAACATTCTTTCAACTGCTCCAAGGCCTTTCAAAACTGAATGGAAATGTATGATTCTTCAAGAAATATTATACCAAGCAAAAACATCAAAATTTGAAACATAGCCTTACTTGAAGTGGGATTTCTTTAAGGAGATTCTTTCGGCTGGCTTAACTGTATCTTTAAGTCTTCAATTTGTTTCTTCATGACCTTGATCCCGATCTGAGGTTTGTATTGACCTTTCTGATAAATTGAGCTTCCTTTATTGCAGGAACAGTCCAGCTACAGTATTGAACTCTAAAATAAACCACCTCAAGAATTTGAAATGTTTGGTCCTCCCATCGAGCTTGCATTTGGTTAAAATAAGCCTCCTTAACTGCAAATTTCTTGGCAGCTTTCTTCAGTCTAGCAATTTCAAAGTTGGCCAATTCCAATCTCCTTTTCAAGTCTTCCACACTATCTTCTTCTTGAATGGCAACTGTTTTGCCTTTATCCTTTCTTGCATGAGGCCATGTCACCTCCCCTATTTCATCTGCTCTTGGCAGTACCTCCTGTATTTGTTTAAACTTCCTCATTATGGGTCTCCTGGGCTTAAAGACAAATTGATCAACTTGATCATCAAACTTGAGTTTCTTCGAGGCTTTAACTCTCTTAGCCTTGTCTTTTCCTAACTCTATCAAATCTGCTTGAACTAGTGGTGATTATTCAATGTCAATGGCTTGCAATAAGTCATTTAAGTCTCCCTTTGAAACAGGGCTTTCTTCAATAATCACCGATTTGCCTTTCTCTTTAGCCACCTGGCTCCTAGTCCTTCTTCTTTAAACTCCTTCACCTGTGCTTGATTCATGTGCACTTTCTTTAACCTAAATTTTCTCTTTAAAGGACTGCTGGGGTGTATCCTGGATAGTCAGTCACTTGGTGGATTCTCTTACTTGTTTCCTTGCTTTTAACTTTGAATACCTCTTGGATCTTGTTTCTGCCTGATGACCAGTTGTTGTTGGAAGATATTTTACAGCTTGAGGGCTGAGACCGGTCTCGTTCTTGAAACCATACATGAAAATTAATGTGTGCCAGTCCCTACCTACCCTCTGAAGTTCATGTAGAACGATCAACATAACCAAGCCATGGTGGAACAATGAAGTCTCACAGGATTCTTTTCTTAGCTGCACCTTGTCACACATTTTGCTTAAGATGCGGAATAAGTAAAAAGGTAGATCAATAGATGTCTTTCCTGTGAAATGAAACAGAAGTTTAAAATGATATGAATACACCTTATTATATCTCCCTTCACAGGTAAGGTACTTCTGTATACAAGTAAGAAAATGGGCATATGATTCTTTGACATAACTTCTAGCAACAGACTTGTTTAAATCTGAGTTAATGAATTCCTGCTTTAGAAATTCTTTGCATGGGGTCATATCAAATTTGAATTTCTTGAACCAACTTTCCTTCCCTCTTGGAATCTCCGTAACTATGGATATTATGTCTGGTGAGACCTGCAATTCCAACATACCAACCTTTGAGTTTAGTCCTGTGAAATTCAGGGCAAATTCCTTGGTGACTTGTGCATGACCTCCCTGGAGTTTCTTGCAAAAATTCCAACATCCAACTTGTTTAAATGCATGCTCGACTTCTCTGTTCTTCAAGGTTATGTCTAAACCTTCAGGTTCGTTTCTCAAACATCTGCCTGATCTGTGGTCTTTTCTTTCTACCGATCCCTCCATGAAGGTTTGAAACACTGACGCTACTCAAACTTCAATCTCTGCCTTGCTTGAATGACTGCCTTGCTTGATAACTGCCTCGCTTGATAACAATGTATTCAAATTGGAAACTTGCTGACTTGTTCCTCATGCAACGAATACAATCATCATTAAGACTGTGAATACCTGGCTTTTCTTGGAACTTGCAATCCGTGTGTACCCATGTACCTAGTGACTGTAATAATGGAGATAAGCGGCTGGACATGATATGTGGAGTGCATAAACTGACAATGAATGACGCAACCATAACTTAACTTGACAGATTTGACAGTTAGGAAAGATTCGCTGCGGAATGCATGAATCTCCGATTTCGTAGCATAGTCAGTGTAAATTTTGAATTATGCGCTACGAAATCACCTAAAATATGTCGCGCTGCGAAATCACCTAAAACATGTTGCGCTGCGAAACTACTAAAAAGGATTTATGCGCTGCGAAAACACTTCAAAATGATTACATGTGCTACGAATTCACCTAAAGAGCTTTCTGGCACATGGTAACCTTTGAACAAACTGACACATGGTTATGAGATCGGTAATGAATGAGAATGACCGGTGAGAATGCATAGTTGACTTAAGACTCCTAAGACTCAGATTCTAAGGCAAACAAAAATCAAACTTAGACTAGCACTGACCTTTACCATCAAACTAATGTGAGACATTTTGGCATTATAATTCTTAAGTGATAACAGTGGCTCCACTTGGGATAGTGTGCTCCTGTAGTACACTAAGAACTTGCAGGTCCAGTGCTTTATCCATTTTATGATAAACATAGATTTTCTTGACGAGCATCTTTTTCCAGCTTCTTGGGCCTTAACCTAGGGCTTAAGCTTTCTATTCAGCTTGTCATTATTTGCAACAAAAGAAAAACTGATAAAACGGGTATATACAATGTTGTGAGAAACTGGCAGAATTTTGATCAATAATAATGCTTTAGGAACCTCCCATTGATAGGTCCTCCTGCATATGGTTTTCCTTCAATCTCTTGCAGAATGTAAGTGTTATATCCTTGAAAAGCAGAAATTTGATATGGCCCTTTCCACAAATTTTCAAATTTACCATGCTTACCTTTTTCTTCAATTCTAGCTTCCCATTTCAACACTCTATCATGGATCTGAAAGGTAACTTCTTTGATCTTTTTATCGAATGTTCTCTTGATTCTGTTCTAATTTTGTTGATGACTGTCAAACACCTCATTTCTTTCCTCCTGCAAGGCTATCAGCTGATTGATCCTTCTTTGTACAGCATTTGGTTCCTCCTCTAATCCTTGAATCAGCTTCATCACAGGCACTCCAAGGGATGTTGGAAATATGGCTTCAGTACCGTATACTAACTCATATGGCGATGTTCCAATGGATCTCTTTGTACAAATCTAGTTAGCCCACAAAGCATATTTCAATTTCAAATGCCAAGCTTTCTTATTTTCCTGCAGCAGCTTCTTTATGATCCTTACAAGGCTTTTGTTTGATGATTCAGCAAGGCCATTTCCTTGCGGATAATAAGCAGTAGAATGCCCAAGAGAAATGTGATACTGATGGCAAAAATTAATCATCTTCTTGGACTTAAAAGCTTGAGCATTGTCAGTTATAATCTTCATTGGGCAACCAAAGCTTGATAATATATTATTTTCTAAGAAAGAGATAATCACTGAATCATTTGCCTGCCTTGTTGGGATTGCTTCTATCCATTTGGTAAATTAATCAGTGGCTCTGAGAATCCAACGATGCTGACCTGATGAAGGAGGATGAATTTCCCCTATAAAATCTAATCCCAATTGCTGGAAGGGCGCTTCAACATATATAGGAACCAAAGGCAGTGGCATAAGCTTCCTCTTTCCTTCAAACACTTGACATTCATGACATGTAGCTATCTTTTTATAGATATCTCTGAACATAGTTGGCCAAAAATACCCAGCCCTCAAGATCTTGTTTGCAGTAGCTTTCCAATAGTGATGTCCTCCACAATCTCCCTCATGGAATTCATCAATTACTTTATCAGCTTCTTCTTCAATGAGACAATTTAAAAATATCCCTCCTACATCTTTCAAAAAAAAAAAAATGGTCATACACAAAATATCTTAAAGATTTCAGCTTGACAAACCGGGCTTTGAATTTTAAAGTATTAGTAGGGGCTTTATTATGCTGCAAAACAAATGCTACATCCTTGAACCATTCTGAAACCAAGAATTTTTCATTTATTTGGACCAATTCCTCTTCATTTTCAGAAATTTCTGAAATCTCTGTGCTCAGGCTAATATCAAGACAGTCCAAATTTGATTGTGTCAGCAGCTTGGCTAAGCCTTGAACTTTTACCAACTTCGTGGGTTTAATCTCAATGTCATACTCTAACAATTTTGCTATCCACTTGCCCCTTTTTCCATATGGATCAGCCTGTGTTAGAATATCCTTTATAACAGCATTTGGAACATAGGCAACAATGTGAGAATGCAAAACATAGATCCTGAAATCCTTTATTGCTTTCACCAATGCATAGGCTTGTTTCTCCAGGATATTATACTTCAGTTCAGCATTTGCTAATGTCTTGCTAAAGAAAGAAATAGGTTGTTCAGTACCTTGACTTCCCTTTTGCAGCAAAACTCCAGCAATTGTATCCTCAGAAGCAAATGTAAAAGTAAGGAATTCTTTAGTAAAATTAGGGCTGATAAGTACAGGTGCTTGTGAGAGTGCCTTCCAGATCTCCTCAAATTATTTCTTTGCTTTAGCTGTCCACATAAAATCCACTCCCTTTTTCAACATCTTTGTTATATTCTTGACAACTTCAACAAAGTTAGGAATGAATCATCGAACAAAGTTGACTTTTCCAAGGAAGGATTGAATTTCTTTCCTACTTCTTGGCAGATCTAACTTTTGAATTGCATTAA
This sequence comes from Pinus tabuliformis, assembly GCA_031772625.1. Classification (NCBI taxonomy): domain Eukaryota; kingdom Viridiplantae; phylum Streptophyta; class Pinopsida; order Pinales; family Pinaceae; genus Pinus; species Pinus tabuliformis. The sequence goes on along the minus strand of CM062817.1, from coordinate 1,280,274,460 downwards.
CTCTATTAAGATCAATTCTAATTCCTTCTTTAGAAATGATATGACCAAGAAGTTTGCCAGAGGTTAAAGCAAAAATACTTTTAGTTGGATTAAGAGAAATACCAAACCTTCTACATTTCAACAAAACTCTTTCAAGGTGCTTCAAATTATCTTCTTCTCTCTTTGAAAAACCTGTGATGTCATCAAGATAAACCACCACTGATTTGTCCTTTTCTTCAGCAAAAGAAATATCCATTGCTCTTTGGAAAGTGGCTCCTGCATTTATGAGACCAAAAGGCATCTTGGCGTACATAAATGTTCCCCATGGCGTTGTGAAGGTTGTTTTCTCTTGATCATCTGGATGAACAAGAATCTGATTGTACCCTGAGAAACCATCAAGCCTAGACATCCTTTGTGAACCAAAAATGTTTTGCAGAATCAGATCCATCTTTGGAAGAGGATAATTATCTTTCAATGAAGCTTTATTCAAATTTCTAAAGTCTATACAAATCCTGATCTCTCCATTCTTTTTCCTAATTGGGACCAAATTAGCAAGCCAATTTGAGAATCTAATTGGAACAATTATCTTAGCATCAAAAAGTTTTTTCACTTCCTTTTCAATCAATGGCATAAGAAGAGGATTAATTCTTCTTAACCTCTGCTTGAAAGGCTTTTCATTCTCCTTAATAGGAATGCTATGCTGTATAATTTAGGAATCATATTGTTTCAAGTCAGCATAGCTCCATGCAAAAACATCAATGAACCTTTTCATCATCTCAACATATTTAGTCTTCATATCAACTGAAAGAAATTTTGAAATCTTGACCATCTTAGGCACCATTAAATCTCCTAAATTGCAGCTTTCCACCTCTTCTTCATCAGCCTGTAATTTTGGTGCTTTGAATACATCGTTTTGATCAAACAATTTCTCAAGGGGAATGAGACCCTTTGGAATCAAGTTGTTTTTTAATTGTAAGACTTCAGGCTTTTCCTTTGATTCCACAAACATATTTTGCTGATCCATTTGAGTGCTCTGAAATTCTTCCTTTAACTCAATGAAATTCCTCACCTGTTGATCATCCTCAAAGAGCTGCCAATTAATGATGCTATCTGGTATAACTAGTCTGTGACGAAGTTCCACCTCATATTTTTCAGAAGAGTGTATAGGAATAATAAAAAGGCTGGCAGAAACAGCAATAGAGTCTGCAATAGAGTTTTGGTCTCTGGTTTTGATACTAAAACTATGAGCCTGAAACTTTTCCAACATATCCAACACTCAGTTTCTATATGCCCTCATCCTTACACCCTTGGTTTGGTAAGCACCTTCCACTTTTTTTATTACCAATTCAGAATCTCCACAAACAGCAATGTTTCTAGCTTTCAACTTTAACAAAGCTTCTAATCCCAAAATCAGAGATTCATGCTCGGCCATATTGTTAGTGCAATCAAAATTTAACTTGTAGGATAGAAACTTACTTTCTTTATCTGGGCTTGTGATCCAAATCCCAGCTCCTACCCCCTCTCTTCCTGTTGACCCATCAAAATATAATGACCACCAACCTGTGGTCTCATTCTCATCTTTTTGTTGATCTCCTTGCCACTAGTTTTCTGAAAGTTTATACTCTGATTCTTCTCCAACTGACTCATTGAAAAGGATGGCTGATCCAAGACCAGTGTCACATGAATAAATGGGAAAGTTTTGAGCCTTATCTTTGCTGCTTACCATATAAGCCATTCTGGTCTCCCGACACAACCTCCTTTGCTCACAAAAAATAGGGATAGTAGCATAGGTAAGGTCCATTTTCATCGTGCCCTTGATTTTTGCTGCCCACGATCTTGAAAGAAGCATCCCAAACTTAGGCGGAATATCAGCCACAACAATGTCCATGACAATTGTTTTTGCTGGAATTTGTGTGAGACCCACAACAACATCTTTAATCAAACCAATGCATTGAACTCTTTTTGAATTAAAGGAAAATAAATCCTTATATGGCCTAGTTACCTCTAATCCCAGTCTCTCCATAATCACCTTGGGCATAAGATTATGAGATGCCCCTGAATCTAACATAGCATTATGTAAAGTCATGTCATGAATGCTAATGCTTATGTAGAAAGGAGGAAACTCTTCATTCTGTTCATCTTCAAGTCTTGGACCCAAGTAAATAACAGGATTATCTTCTTGTACATTTAAGATATCAGCTACTCCTGGTTGTGAATTGAGCATTTCAACAATCTTACTTCTGTATCTATCTACTTTGAGGATTTCAGTAAAGGGGACTGATATCTTGATTTTTGCAATCTCATTCTCAAGGTTAAAAAAAGAAAGAGTCTTCTCAACTTCTTTAGTAGGTGATGGAGCTTGAATATCCTTTTTGCCAGGTGGAGAATCATCTTTACCTTCAGCAACCTTTGATTTATCCTTATTATCTTCAACAGAATTTGGGGCATCCTTCTTGGGCTGTGCTTTGCTTGCTGTAATGGGCACGTTTCTATTCCTAAGATTTTATTGCTTTTGCATCTCAAAGATAGTATGCTGATAGCCCTTTAAATAGTCTGAAGGTTCTTCTCCTGGTATGGTCATACTAGACTGATCATGTTCTTCCTTAGTCAAGAAAATCCCTGACACTTCTTCATCAAGACAATGGATGGACTCCTCAGGAATTTCAGGTTCATCTTCTTCATCCACCAAATTTTGCTAGGAAGGAGGTCTTACTGGAGGATCTGGCTGTTGATTTCTGTTCTCTCTTGGCCTTTGTTGATTTTGAGGTCTTCTGAACTGAGGATTCCTAAATTGAGGTTCCTGCTGTGCTGGGGGAGCAGAGGTATTCCCAAGAGCCAACCGATCCATTAATTTTTCCATGGTCTTCATCATTGTTTCAAACTTATCTTCTGGAGCTGAAGTGGAAGGTTTCTCTTCTTCTTTCAGTTTAGCCTTTGCCATCTTTGATTTCTTAGCAGCAATCATGTTCACCTCCACTTTAATTGCATCATTTTGCATGTCAGCAAGAGTAGCAGAATCCCTTTCTCTGAGTAACAGAGAGAAGTCAGAATCAAATGCTTCGGCATATCTCAGCTGTGCCAAGGCCCTAGGAGGTTTCAAATGGGCTGGAATAGAATTGTATATTTTATTAAACCTCTTGGAGAAGTTTTGGACAGTTTCATAAACAGATCTTCTAAGATTGTTGTATTTAGTAAGAGCTTGGACAGGTTTAGTTCTATTTCCCCATTTCCTTAGAAAACTATCTTCAAACTCTGCCCAACGGTGAATGCTTCCAGCTGTAAGAGCCTTAAACCATTTTCTAACCTCTCCAACGAAGGTTTGTGCAAACAATCTAAGCTTCACATCCTCATCATCAACCTCCTCTCTATCCACAAAATCATTGAATCTATCTACATGTTCTTCTGCTGTGATATTCTCATCCCCACCCCATGTTGGAATTCTAGCAGCATATTTGCTGGGAAGGTCATGTAAAACAGCAGGGAGGGCTAGTGGAGCATACCTAGTAGGTACGGCCATAATTAATGGAGGAGTAGTGATGACAGGTGTTGTGGGTACAGAGGAACCAGAACTGGTATGAGGTGGATTTCCTAGTGTCTGAGAGCTACTAGGACTAGCAGAGGCAGAGGATAAAGTGCTAATACGAAAAGGACTATTTGGACTTTGCAAACCACTGACAAATGTACTCCAATTTGGAAGGGGTAGACCAGTTTTAGATTTGAGTAAGACTTCAAAAGGATTGAGCTCTTTGAGTTTATTTAAATCTTCCTCTTCTAACAACAATTCAGAAGTAACAACCTCCCCAAATTCCTCCTTATCTTTTTGTGACACTAAGGATGAAGTATCAATACCTCTTTTTTGTAAATCTAAAATAATTCCAATAAGTTCTTTTTCGTTTTCAGACCTCAACAACACCTCATGAATCTTATCATCAACAATTCTGTCCTCAGGACTTCTTGAAAATTCAGAGAGCAAAGATTTTGAAAAAGATGGAGTACCTAGTGTTTCAGTAAATCTTTGTCTGCTCCTTGAAATGGTGTTTGGATTGTCCACAGGAGTAGGTGGATCTGGGTCAAGATTGCTTCATGTATATCTCCCTCTCGAAGCCACCTTTTAAACTTTGAAAATTGTATGGAGTCACCAAGGTAGATTACAGCCTCGAAAAATCTTCTGAGCTCTTGCTACCTTCAGAAGTTCAGTCTTTTGATTCGGGAATGAATAATCTTTAGGCTCCCGGCAGACGCACCAAAATGTTATCTCAAAATCAGGCCCTGGAAGGCTGCAGACCAGGAAGACTTCAAGTAACTGTTTCAAACCTACTTTAGGCCAAGGCTTAGCCTCCCCAACCTGAGAGGGCTCTCTCAAAGGATTAAAGGTTTTTGATTATGATCAGATGGCTAACTCTTGTAAAACAAATAAAAATGAAAATGGTGGAAACACAACTAACAAGTATCCATTGGGCTTATGGAGTCATATATGATTCAGTATTAACAATAGGATTGGCTTTGCACAGAAGTCAAGGCATTCAGATTTCAACATATGTAGTGCACACCAAACACATAGAAGCCAATTTATGAGTATATGAAGGAAATTAGAGCATTGTAAGCGATTTCTAAGTAATCAGATACTCATAACACTGTAGATAACATGAAAAGACAGCAAAAGAAACTCATTACATTGAACTCTTTATGATTCTTGAGAAGCATAAGCCAGTATTGTATTACCAGAAAAACAGAGTCTTTACATAAGCCAAATATCAGAGCTTTTTTTCATAAATTTCCAACCCTTATTACATTTTTCTTTCTCCTATATATAGAGCTCTTCTACCTGATTGAGATTATTCCTCAAGCATGAGGGGAACTCGAAATCTACTTCTAATGACACCTATTCAACTTTTAACTGCCTATTAAATGTAACAAACTGCAACTATACTTTCTAGAGATCTAAATCAAATAGGAGTCTAACACCATATTATGCTAGTAATAGCCTTAATTACAATCATTCTCATTCTTTGGCATGTGGTCCTCTTTTAGTTTGGCTGTGGTGGATGTTCAAAGCTCCATGCTGGTCTTCAATGTCACATCTTCTCCATTTCCCCTGAAACATAGGGAACTACCCCTGTTTATCGGCCTTTGGTTGGCCTAAAAAATGTTCGAATCCAAAGAACCATGCCGTCCATCTTTGATTATCCAAAATATATCAGATTGCCACATCCTCGATGTGCTGTCAACCTCTTTCATGTGTGAAGGAAAAAGCTCTTCCAAGTTATCTGACATATCTTGGACTGTAGTAAATGTGCTCACTTTATGACAAAAAGTTTAGAGTTGGATTCGAATACATGTTTCCTCCACCTGTCTTGACCTTGTTGAAAGTTGATAGCTTTAGGTTATCCCTTGAAGCTATTCTCTTTTCAAAATTTCTACTTGTATTTCAGAATCGGTTAACTGAGATTAGATTGTGTAGCTTCAGCAATTTCATAGCGCGCTACGAAACTGCTGAGCGTTAGTCATCATCTTCAGCAGTTTCGTAGCACACTACGAAACTGCTGTGTTATTCCAAAAAACACAGTTTCAACCCAAAATTTTGCTATTTTGAGCCTCTTGCTATTTAAACATTCTTTCAACTGCTCCAAGGCCTTTCAAAACTGAATGGAAATGTATGATTCTTCAAGAAATATTATACCAAGCAAAAACATCAAAATTTGAAACATAGCCTTACTTGAAGTGGGATTTCTTTAAGGAGATTCTTTCAGCTGGCTTAATTGTATCTTTAAGTCTTCAATTTGTTTCTTCATGACCTTGATCCCAGATCTGAGGTTTGTATTGTCCTTTCTGATAAATTGAGCTTCCTTTATTGTAGGAATAGTCCAGCTACGGAATTGAACACTAAAATCAACCACCTCGGGAATTTGAAATGTTTGGTCCTCCCACCGAGCTTGCATTTGGTTAAATAAGCCTCCTTAACTGCAAATTTCCTAGCAGCTTTCTTCAGTCTAGCAATTTCAAAGTTGGCCAATTCCAATCTCATTTTCAAGTCTTCCACACTATCTTCTTCTTGAATGGCAACTGTTTTGCCTTTATCCTTTCTTGCATGAGGCCATGTCACCTCCCCTGTTTCATCTGCTCTTGGCGGTACCTCCTGTATTTGTTTAAACTTCCTCATTATGGGTCTCCTGGGCTTAAAGACAAATTGATCAACTTGATCATCAAACTTGAGTTTATTCGAGGCTTTAACTCTCTTAGCCTTGTCTTTTCCTGACTCTATCAAATCTTCTTGAACTAGTGGTGATTCTTCAATGTCAATGGCTTGCAATAAGTCATTTAAGTCTCCCTTTGAAATAGGGCTTTCTTCAATAATCACTGATTTTCCTTTCTCTTTAGCCACCTGGCTCCTAGTCCTTCTTCTTTAAACTCCTTCACCTGTGCTTGATTCATGTGCACTTTCTTTAACCTTACTTTTCTCTTTAAAGGACTGCTAGGGTGTATCCTAGATAGTCAATGGCCTGGTGGACTCTCTTACTTGTTTCCTTGCTTTTAACTTTGAAAACCTCTTGGATCTTGTTTCTGCCTGATGACCAGTTGTTGTTAGAAGATCTTTTGCAACTTGAGGGTTGAGACCGGTCTCTTTCTTGAAACCAGACATGAAAATGAATGTGTGCCAGTCCCTACCTACCCTCTGAAGTTCATGCAGAATGATCAACTTAACCAAGCCATGGTGGAACAATGAAGTCTCATAGGCTTCCTTTCTTAGCTGCACCTTGTCACACATTTTGCTTAAGCTGCAGAATAAGTAAAAAGGTAGATCAATAGATGTCTTTCCTGTGAAATGCAACAGAAGTTTAAAATGATATGAATACACCTTATTATATCTCCCTTCGAAGGTAAGGTACTTCTGTATACAAGTAAGCAAATGGGCATATGATTCTTTGACATAACTTCTAGGAACATACTTGTTTAAATCTGAGTTAATGAACTCCTACTTTAGAAATTCTTTGCATGGGGTCATATCAAATTTGAAATTCTTGAACCAACTTTCTTGCCCTCTTGGAATCTCCGTAACTGTGGATATTATGTCTGGTGACACCTGCAATTCCAGCATACCAACCTTTGAGTTTAGTCCTGTGAAATTCAGGGAAAATTCCTTGGTGACTTGTGCATGACCTCCTTGGAGTTTCTTGCAAAAATTCCAACATCCAACTTGTTTAAATGCATGCTCGACTTCTCTGTTCTTCAAGGTTATATCTAAACCTTTAGGTTCGTTTCTCAAACAGCTGCCTGATCTGTGGTCTTTTCTTTCTACCGATCCCTCCATGGAGGTTTGAAACACTGTCACTGCTCAGACTTTAATCTCTGCCTTGCTTGAATGACTGCCTCGCTTGATAACTCCCTTGCTTGATAACTGCCTCACTTGATAACTATGTATTCAAATTGAAAACTTGTAGACTTGTTCCTCATGCAACGAATACAATCATCATTAAGACTGTGAATACCTGGCTTTTCTTGGAACTTGCAATCCGTGTGTACCAATGTACCTAGTGACTGTAATAATGGAGATAAGCGGTTGGACATGATATGTGGAGTGCATAAACTGACAATGAATGACACAACCATAACTTAACTTGACAGATTTGACAGTTAGGAAAGATTCGCTGTAGAATGCACGAATCTCCGATTTCGTAGCACAGTCAGTGTAAATTTTGAATTATGCGCTACGAAATCACCTAAAATATGTCGCGCTGCGGAATCACCTAAAACATGTTGCGCTGCGAAACTGCTAAAAATGATTTATGCGCTGCGAAAACACTTCAAAATGATTACATGCGCTACGAATTCACCTAAAGATTTTTGTGGCACATGGTAACCTTTGAACAAACTGACACATGGTTATGAGACCGGTAATGAATGAGAATGATCGGTGAGAATGCATAGTTGACTTAAGACTCCTAAGATTCAGACTCTAAGGCAAACAAAAATCAAACTTAGACTAGCACTGACCTTTACCATCAAACTAATGTGAGACATTTTGGCATTAGAATTCTTAAGTGATAACAGATTCCATGTTTGGTTATGTTTTGGTGTAACCGGTCTAATCCCACATTAAAGTTTGGAGTATGGCATGGGGGTGATTGAGCAGAATCAAATAATTGGTTCAACCCAATCTGGAAGTACCTTAATTGGTTGGTATTATGCATATATTAATATATGATGTTATTTAATGAAGATCTATGAGGACAATTTTTCATTTAATGTGTTGAAAAGGCGACTGGCTTTTCATGGCTTCATTAGTGGTAAAATGTACATTATATGCATGGTGTATTTATTATTATATGAAGTGCTCTTGTTATTGATATATTTCATGGTGTGACAGACTCTTGTTTAATTTATACTGATGCATGAACTAATATGTGTTTGTTGCAGCTAGTATGAGAGGGCATCAACCATTGTTCATGAACATTTGATGAAACCAATGTAAACAATGAAAAAAATATGCATTCATGACCTATAGGCACGTTGATCACAACATGTTTGTAAAAATGAATAACTTCTAAGGGAAATCTTGCATAGGATCAAAGCTTAGAAATAGAGCATCAAGAGCCAAGAACGTTGTTGATATATTTTTGGACAGTTCTAGGCAGTTGGCTTGAAGGTTGGCCTTAAATTTATGGGACAAAGTCCTTTACCTCAATGTCAGAATTGGGAAATTTTTGCCACATCCACATCCATGAAGGCTTATTTGTGTGGTGACAAAGAATGGACTGAGCTAATGGGAAATGGCCACCTGGGAAAAGAAGGTTGATATTAGTGTGATCATGTAACCCTCAATGATTTGAAGTTAGGTTGACAAGTTAGATCCCATTTCCATAACCACATCTTGGAAGTTGGGTCTTGCATAGTGACTCTCAGTTCATGTTTACCCTGGTAAGTATGTTAAAATGGGTAAATGTGGGGTGAGGTGTTATAGAAGGGGTGACAAAACATACTGAAGGAATGCAAAGGCATGCTAGGAAGTGCTAGGTTGTGCTATGGAATGTCAGGGCATGCTATCATGTGAATATAGTGTCAAGGCATGCTAATATGTTATAGGTGCTAAGGATTGCCAATATGTGCTAGGTGTTAGGGTGTGCCAATGCATGCTAGGGAGTACTAGGGGAAAAAAGGGAGAACCAACCTAAAATGCAAGGAAATGAACGCATAAGAGGGTTAATAAGTCAATATTTTACCATACAATGACCATCACTATATGCACATACAACAATGATTTTTTAACAACCATCACTATATGCAACATTGGTGACGAACAATAAAGGTCTGTCATAGGAATGACCTTAACCAATGAACTTTTTTGTTGTAGTGTTTATAGGTTTTATCAAATATTTTCTAAATTTGGCGCATCACCAAATTTGGAAAAATCACCAAATATACCTCCAATATTATCCATTCCATTGCTAAAACTCTTTCGACTGGTAGTTTCCTCTATCGGCTTACTAAAGTTCTTGTACAACAACACTTTTCACCATATGACCTAAAGCTATGAACAAGCCCCTATCAGGATGTGGAATAAATTAGGTTAGAGTCCTATAAAATTTCATTTCTTTGTTGCCTTCTCGACTAAACTTATAAATTCTATTTTTTCACCAATTTTATTAACACTTGAAAATTTAACAAAATACAAATCCTTAGCACAATTATGATAACCCCTAGTTGATTTTCTGTGTAAATAAAATAAGACCAAGGATATGTGACATGTATTCTAAGATGGCTGGTGGGAAATCATTATAGTGGGAATCACTAATGGCTTATTAATGGCTATGGAAATTGGAAAAGGAAAAGAAACAATAAATGACATTTAATTATTAGAAATAAAGGAAAATAGGTCAAAAGTGAAAAGTAAGATGAAGAGACACAAATATGCATGCAAGGGAAATTAGAGAGAAAATGAACGAAAATGAAGAAAAAGGAAAAATGAAAGGAAAAGACCAAAGATCAATGATAAAAAGCCTTGAAAGAAATAATTCACAATTTTTTTTCTTTCTAGGTTTGGTTAGTTTAGATTTTGGCTCTCTTCTTCCATACTCTCACACTCTTGCACACTTAGAGCATTAATGGGGCATTCTAGCATTCACTTGGATTTTGGGAAGCAAGTAAGAACAAGAAAAGGAATTGCAGGCAGTGTAAAAGAACGTTGCATCAACAACTATAGGAGGGGTACATTACAGGTCACATGTTACATGTGTGATTCCCTTGTTGAGGTTTGGATGCATGGCACATGCATGTGGTGCTTTAATTATTTTGTTGTCATTGGCATGGGATGTTTCTGGATTGATAATGATTTTAGAATTTCCTTTCCATTTCCTAGATAACCATGGTATTACGGGTTCCATATTTTTCTAAGCTTTGGATGGCCAATAGACTTGGATCCTGGTCGAGGTAGTCTCAGGAAAATTCCTCAGGGTCAAGGGTGGAGATCGGCCTTCCCGTGGAACTCTCAACAAATGGGTGGAGATAGGAAAATTCCTCTAGAGTTAGGGAATTAAGTTGTAGGAATCTAAAATAGTTTGCGTATTAATGATTTATGGACCATTTTAAGTGAGATCATTGTGGCTAAGGGTTGAGGTGGTTTGGCCTTTGGAAGCCCTAAACGCTTCTATTTTGGTTTATCCCATATGATCCTACATTCATGATTGGAGTATGGCATGGGGATGATTGACTAAAGGATAGATTTCATTCAGCCCAATATATGGTTGGGTGTTATGTGGAAGTACCTGATTTGGTTGCCTTTTGCACATGATAGTATGAGATATTTTCCTAATGTGATAAATGAGCACATGTAATGGTTATTATGTTTTTTTTATGGTTGATTTTTCATAGCTTCTATTTTGGTTATATGTTGTTTATATGCATAGCTATATGATGTGCTCTTATTATGTACCTTATTCATAGTTTGATAAGCTATTGAATGAGTAATGTATACATGGGCTAACAAGAGATGTTGCACCTAGCCAGATAGGCCATTGAGCCTTCTTGATGATTCTCTGATGAAGTTGAGAAAACCTAGATCAGAAATGCATTCATTACATGTAGCTTCTATGTTTATGATATGTTTGACGAAATATCTATCATGTATTAGGGATGTTTTGGGTAAGATCTAGCCCTAGTATTAATTATTTAAAATTTTCATCATGCAAAACTTAATTCTAGAAAGTTTCGGGTAGTTCTACATAGTGGTATGGAAGCTAGCCTGAAAAAGTGGCACAAATCTTGTGACTACTCGCATAGAACATGGAATTTTCGGTCATAACCATAGGTAGGAATACTTATGGTTGTGATTGGAGCCTTCATAATGCATGTATAGTCTGTCATCAGTGCGGTTGCAGTGTCAATCTTGTGAAAATGATTTCAATCTCAGGAATTGATCAACATGGGTGGTTGTCAGGCTATTGAGTGATCTAGTGTCTCTAAGAGGTGGTAGTATGTGTTATGGTTTGAAGGCCTCACTTCCATAACTAGAACTAGGTGGCCGAGTCATGTCATAGTAAGGAGACCTTATAAAATTATGTAAATGTGGGGTGGGGTGGTTACAAAGTGGTGTCAGAGTAGTTCTGTTCCTTGCAACCTTTCCTCTGATATCAATGTTTCTGAGTGGTATTAGAGCAAGGTTGTAGCACTAGACCTCGAGTTAAATGTAGAATTTTAGACATGCATGTCATTTTTTAATATGTTTATCATGCATGCATCTTAGCTACTTGCTTTAATGGTTAAGATATCGATGTATGAGAAGATACACATTCGATGTTGTATCATGCTAATTTGGATTGGCCTGTGTAGATGCAATAGCCTCTGTTGAGATACATTGAGGTATGATTTTGATTATATTATTATTTAGCTAACAATGACATATTGTAGAAAATACAAGGTTAAGAGATGAAGATTATAATGGTGGACTATAGTTCACATGACTCCCCTTACAGTCCTAATGTGGAATCTGTGGAATGGGAAAGGTCATTTAAGCAGCAAGGATAACAATATTCTCCTAACCTAATACATACATTAAGGAGTGTGACTGTAGAGATTAAAATTTTCAAGGAAGGAAATAAGAAGTTGATTGAGGAATAGGAAAGACTTGCAAGGGACCAGGGAAAGAAATTAAAGTTAATGCTAATGAGCCTCATTGTTGGGTAACTACATGGACCTTAATACTCCTCCAAGCTTATTTAAATCAACTCATCTCATAATTCATTACATATTTTGATTATATTTTGCTTAATGAGATGAGTAAAAGTGAGATGTTATGCCTATTGGACTAATGTGCATTGATTGCGGGTTTTTGAGAGCAAATCATGGAAAATTTGGCTAATTAAGGGCAGAAAATTGAATGAGACAAGGAGGAGATATTGTAGGAGATAGATCCTCCTCATTTAATCCTCACTCATTCGAATATTCCTCCACCAAATCACACTAGCTCTGAGTTGCAAGCAGCCGAGTCCTGAAGATCGAAAGGCAGCTGAGCCAGTGACAGATAACAAGCCAATTCATCTTGAGTTTGGGATCCGAGCCTCCCTAGATTTAAGGAAGTCATTGGAGACTTCAGTTGTATAAATAAGAAGGCCTAGAGCCTCATTAGGATTCGAATTTTTGATGTCAAAGCACTAAGCACTTTTCAAGTTAAAAACTTGTGGAAGACATTGTTATGTAATTTTCTAATATGATAATGAGAATGAGCATTTTGTTGATCCAGCACTGAGTTGACTCAAAGGGCTGAAACTCTTGGGTTAGGGCCCAACCCTAGCAGCAAAGGCTCCTCTTCTTGTATTTTTATGCTTAGTTGATTTCATAGATTAATGGTTGAATTGTCTTTCGCATCATTTCATTACAAGTAGTTGTGGATTTGATTAGTTTTCTTCCATTTGTGCATTGCTTTAGCAATAGCTTAGGAAGATAAAGGAATATCAAAAATACATTAGTATATGGATTTGGCATCACTCCTCCCTTCAGGGACAGTGGTTCAAGAAAAGAACTCCTATGTAGCCCAAAAAAGACAGAATTCTAATTTCTCATGGAATTTAGGGTTTTCTATTACTTAGGCCAGCGTTTTACTAGTTTACAATAATAGGATTTAATTGTCATTTATGATGTCTTCAGCCTTGCATTAGATTTCATATAGGTTTCACATTACTATACAAGTTTTCACATGCATGAAGTAGCCAACTAGCTCATGAAATTTTGTTCTCATTAGTTAATTGAAAATCTTTCTTATTTAACATGATTCATGGATAAATGTTAGTGATTGATGTAGTGTAGGAGTTTCAGTAGTGTAGAGGGATTTCATGACTAGAAACCCCACCCTAACCTCACCCATTTATGATTATCACTTTTTCCACTAAGTCGTTCACCAAATTCATCATTCTCTAAGAATACTTCTCCAAGCTTGTTGAGCAAATCCAACCATCTCACAAACTCTGTTTTGAGCTCTGAAGGAGTCCTAGCTATTCCCTTGCCTAATTTACCCCACCATTCACCTACCCTAAGCCCTACACCACCATCCAAATCCCTCCTCTTTCTCTCGACCGGATCCTGTAGGAATACACGGGATACTGTAGCAACATTAGGACATCCTGTAGGAGGCATTAGGACATCCTGTAGGTTGATCTGTAGTGGCATGTTTCGAGGCTAAATTGTGGAAAAAACACGTAAGAAGATAGGAGAAGACCCATACTTGCCTCCCAAGCCATCTTACCATTCACCATCATCCCTAATACACATGCCACATCACCAAGAGAAGTTAGCATTCACATTTTCACACAAAAATACAAAAATAAAAAAGTTATTGTATTCATTTACATGCACAACAATAGAATGTTTGGATGTTTCAAATTGCATGCCTAGGATAGTAGGGTTACACACATGTTAACTTAGAATTCTTTTGAAGCAAAGGCTCTTAGCAGTTAGTTAGATGAATTATGTGTTTAAGCATTTGATTTTAGTCTTTTCCTTACTACAGTAGACAAGATTTCATTTAGTGCAAATTTCCATTTTTCTCATTGGTAGTCAACCTTCTTCTAAATCAATAGACAACTAGTTTGAGAAACCATAGTGGTTTATCACCAACTTTGCAGTGACAAAGAGTAGACCCATTGCATCTACTTCTATACATAGCATTGTCACCTCCAAGTCTGTACGAACCCTAGGTTGATAAAGTAAAGCTGGTAGCCCCATGAGTTGAAGCATTCTTGTTGCAATACTAGTGCTCATCACTTTTTGGTGTCGTTTCCGAGGAGGTGTCTAAGAAAGATGTGATTTTTTCTTTCTTTATTCCATTTCTTATCTCTAACATTCTGCTATTAGCTTCATTTCTGCAAAAGTAATTATAAGTTAGTTTGCTTTATTTTCCATTCTGCAAGTGTGATTTCATTCAAGCACTCTAGTTTCCATTCAGTTTGTGATTTAAATTCTGCAATTAGTCTCAAAGTTTGAAAAGAAACAAAACAAATTAAAAACACTTCTTTCATGCCTCATAGGAATAGGAATAACTTAGGAAAAATTCTACCAAATATCCCCACCACTTCAAACAATCAACCTTCCCTCTTCTTTGGTAGCTATGAATTGGAGGATCCCTTGGGCGAACAATGAGAGATTTTTGAAGATCCTACAGGCGGAGAAGAAGAAGGAGAACCCATTCCAACTGACCTAATGGATGAAAATAGAAATGACAAAGGAGATAGAGTAAGAATTGATGGTGTCTTTCCCATCAGAGAACTAATGGGGATACCAAGATGAAAAACATAAGCCCCTCTGCTCTTCCTCATTTCCATGGCCTGACATGAGAAGGTCCGGAAACTTTCTTGTTTGAGTTTGTTGTCATATGCAAAACTTATGATTACACCACTGATGAGCAGCAGTTGAAACTATTCCCATCCTCTCTCAAGGATGCAGCTCTGCATTGGTTCATGTGTTTACCTGCGGATAACATCACAACCTGGGCTCAGATGCAGCAAGCCTTCAACAAAAAGTATCGAGACTACTACAGGTCCAAACACACTAATGAATAAATTTTTAGGATAACCTTAGGGCATGATGAATCCCTAGAGGATTATGAAGAAATATTCCATCTTAGCTACAAAAGTGCTAGGTGCACACTTGATCCTAAGTCACTGGAGCTGGTCCTACTCTAGGGGTAAGGGAAGATCTTCTAGATACCCTAAACCTGCTAGCAGGAGGGGACATATACTAGCTACCCTATGAAGATATCAAGATTGTCTTTAGGAATAATTCTAGGGCATCTAGGAAAAAGGGTAGGGATAGTCAACCAATGGCCAACCCATCCTCTTCCAACACATCCATAAAAGGTGAAATTAAAAATATGTTGGAAGATTCAGGAGTGAAATGCCGCAAACCCTTGCCTTACAGATGGACACTATGCACATCAAGAGAAAGCAGGAGGAAGAAGAAAGAGCATTAGAAATTTTCTACCCTAGATGCACAAGGAGGCACCCTAGGAATTAATTTCCATTAAATATGATTGAAATCTACTCAGTCTGTGAAGAAAACCACTCCACATAAAAGTGCTCTTCTCTACCGAGACTAAAAGTTGTGTATCAGGGAACTGAAGGGGTGAGTAAACAGCTCTACCACATAAATAAAAGGAGACCTCATGGGCCTTGGCCATACCAGTAGGGCATGCAAGGGTCATCCCATGCATATTACAACCCTAACTAGAACACATCCATTCCCTATTTGGGCCCCCCTGCTCATCCCTCCTGGTCTACACCTCCTCCTTGGTATTTTTCACCTCAGTACCATTCCCAGCCAACCAGCTAGTCATTTCAGCCATATACTCTACCACAGCCTCAGTGGAATGCACCACCCCAGGGGTGAAGGCCCGCATAGAACAATGCTCTAGATTTATTGTCTTCACCTCCTACTCAACCACATCTTTTACACCCTGCTCCACATAAACAACCTTAGGTGCTAGCCCAGCCAAATCCGAACCTGAGAAACAGACAGGCATAACAAGTGTACAATGGAGAGACATCTTATCCTGCTCAAGTTGCGGAGATTCAGGAAATCAACTTGAGATCTAAGAGAGTACTCCTGGACAACCAAACTCCCCCTCCACCTAGAGAGAGTGAGTAGGAAAGAGAGGAAATCATGCCTAGAGTGAATCCACCACCCTTTCCTGAGAGATTAACTCATTCAGTCTAACCAACCCTAGAAGAGAATGAACTTCTGGGTGAATTGGAAAATCTATGTGTCAAAATTCCACTTCTCCAAGCCATCATAGATGTACCTATTTACAACAAGTTGACTAAAGAGAAGCGTTTCAAAATCCATGGAGGCAAAAAAGAGACACCGCTACCGTTAATGTCATTAGACAATTGTTCGACACAATGCCAGGGCAGGTAATTTGCCCAAATTATTTGGACCCTAGAAGCCTTGTAGTAGATGTGCACATAAATGGCACAATTGTCCCACACACTTTGATTGATCTTGGGGCTACCATTAATGTAATGGCTAAGGACATCATGCTCAAGCTCAATCTCCATGGTTCATTAAGAAAGACCACAATATTCTTGCAACTTACAGTCCATTCCACAGTAACCCTTCAGGGGATTTTTGAGGATGTGATGGTCTCCACTAACTCTTGGGAGTACCCTATAGACTTCCTAGTTCTCAAGCCTAAGGCCAAGCTTACTAGTTATCCTCTCATACTCAGGAGGCCTTGGTTAGCCAATGTTGATGCCTACATTAGCTGCAGAGGTGGAAATATGACTATAAAAAATGGGCATCTGTCTAAGCAGTTAATCTTGTACCCTCCTGCTTAGCAATCTCTAGAACATGACTTACCTTTATGGCTAGAAGAGGAGGAAGAACATGAAATCTACTCAACCTAGCTCTATACCTTAGAAACAGGCGTGGGAGGAGGACAACTGGATGAAAATGATTTGATTGAACACATCCTCCAAAGTCCAACTCCTAGCACCTTGTCCTTAGAGGAAGTAGTAAAGGAAACCAAGAGAAACCATTAGATTGATCTATGCTTAGCTGGCTCAAACCCTACCCATGTCAACACCATAGAATTCGACTCCAAAAGAACTTTCAAAATCAACCCCTCTCTTTTTGTACACCAAGAGGAAAAATTGTGCAACATGCTAAAGGAACATCTAGATGCCTTTGCTTGGAGTTACAACGTAATGAAGGGAGTGCACCCCTCGGTGTGTACTCACCACATTTATATCAAATAAGGTTGCAAACCAATCTGACAACCCCAAAGGAGAATGAATCCATCTCTCAAGGACATAGTCAAAGAATAACTGCAAAATCTGTTGGATGTAGGATTCATTTACCCTATCTCGCAAAGTGAGTGGGTTTCTCCTTTGCTATTGGTTCTAAATAAAAAAGGGAAGTGGAGGATTTCTGTCGATTACAGAGAGTTAAACAAAGCTACAAATAAGGACCATTTCCCTCTACCTTTCATTGACCAAGTGCTAGATGGCCTGGCAGGGAAGAAGTTTTTCTCTTTCCTAGATGGGTTCAGCGGGTACAATCAAATCCAAATTAGCCCGAAAGACCAAGATAAAACCACATTCACCTATACTTGGGGTAATTTTGCTTATAGGGTCCTTCCTTTTGGCCTACGCAATTCCCCTGCCACTTTCCAGAGGGTAGTCCTGAGTATCTTTGCCGAGCCAGTCCATGATGCAGTAGAAATTTACATCGATGATTTTACACCCTATGGGTGTGATTTCCAAGAGGCTCTGTCCAACTTAGGTAAAATTCTAAACAAATGCATTGAAATGAAACTGTCCCTTTGTCCCGAAAAATGTGAGTTCTTGATGATTACAAGGATTGTTCTAGGTCATTCAATATCCTAGAAAGGACTGCAAGTGGAGCCAAATAAGATAGCCATCATCAAAAGGGTCCCACCTCTACAAAAATAGGGGGATGTCAGAAGTTTCCTAGGTTTATTTGGATACTATCAGAGATTTATAAAAGACTTCAGCAAGTTATCTTCTCCTTTATTTGGGTTATTGACCAAAGACTCTCAATGTTTATGGTCAAGAAGTTGTCAAGAGGCCTTGGACACCCTGAAGGACAAGTTGACCACTACACCCATTCGTCGAGGCCCAAATTGGGCCGTTCCTTTCCATATATATGATGATTCCTCTCACAAAGCCATAGGAGTAACAGTAGGCCAGATAGATGACAAGTTATCGTATGTCATTTACTTCATCAGTAAGAATTTGTCAAAGGTCGAACTGAACTACACAGTGACTGAAAAGGAGCTCCTCACTATTCTGCATTCATTGAACAAATTTAGGCATTACATTACAGGTTACCAAACATTTGTACATACTGACCATGCTTCAATTAAATACTTGATGAATAATCCTGATGTGAATGCCCAGATTATTAGATGGTTACTTTTGTTACAATAGTTTGATCTAACTATTATTGATAAGCCTGGCAAGGAGAATGTTGTTGCAGATTTTTTATCCAAATTAACTTTATCTGCACAGGAGGAAGGAATGGTTTATGATATGTTACCAGATGAACACTTGTTTTCCATTTCAATTCTCTCTCCTTGGTTTGGTGACATAGAAAACTACTTGGTGCCTGCACAGTTTCCAGTGAGCTTGTCCTCCAAAGAGAAAAGAAAGATTCTGAGGAAGAGCACCCCATTCACTTAGATTGGGGGCAACCTCTTCAAACTAGGCCTAGATCAAATTATGAGAAGATGTGTCAGGGAGGAGGAAGTATTTGACATCCCTCTGACCTAGCATGATGGGCCTTGTGGAGGTCACTTTGCAACCAAGAGGACATCATTCAAGGTGCTACAAGATCATTATTATTGGTCCACTCTTCACCAGGATGTGAGGAGGTATACTAGTTAGTGTGATCAATGCCAAAGGATGTGAAAAGCTACCCCAAGGGATGAAATTCCTCTGCAACCTCAAGTGACTTTCGAGCCATTTGACAAGTGGGGCATGGATTTCATTGGACTAATTGACCCTCCATCTAGGCAAAACTAGTACACCATTGCTTGCACCCAGAGAATCGTTTTATCTCTTTTGGTTAAGGAGATTGCAATCTAGGGGAATTATATACAGAATTGTCATTTAAAATCTCTCACCCATTAGAATTTGGAATTAAACCCATACAATCCTTCACAATCATCAGAGGAAAAATGATAGGGGGATTTAACAAGAGGGGACCCACCAACACAGTGAGAATTCATCAGCACCCTCCTATATTAGAGATCTTCACAAGACACAACTAGACGGGTTTCTTTGAAAAAATGAGGGGATACGATGATGAGGTAGCTAGAGACTTTTCTCTCTCACTCATACAACTAACTAGGACCCATGCCACTGCTGTGGTGAAAGGCCTCTCAGTAGAAATCGCCCCTGAAGTCATAAGCATAATCACCACACTTCCTTTAGGGTTGCCTTGGATAAAGAAAGATAAGGGTAACAACCAAATTTCAAAGAAGAAATTGTTTTTGGAATGAGAGGAGGCAATAGAGGAAAAAATTGGGGTCATAAGAGAAAGCCTGCCATACCTTTGGAATGAAATTAGCTACCACATCATTAAGTATATATCATGTGAAGGAAGATACAGTGTGGTATATGGATACCATTTCAGGCCTCTCCAAGAACTAAGGTTTGGAGAAGACATGCCTCCTCAAAACAGACTAAGCATACCCTACTTTCTTCTTCGATCAATGATATATATGAGCATCAAAGTGTAGGAAAGAAAACATCGACAACTAGCCCATCATGGGTTAATCAAGCTTATCCTAGAAGATTCCCTCCAAAACCTAAGACTGCCTATTACATGGACAACTTTCAAAGACATGAAGATAGAGGGAGAAATAAAATCTCTAGAATATGATAGAAGCCCCACTGCTAGTGAGAGGGATGAAGTGGAAACAGAGGAGGAAGAAGAGGAAGAAAAGGAGGCTTGTGATGAAGAGACATAAGAAGATGCAGAAGAAGAAACTAATGAATAGACTAAGGAACTGAAGGGAGAAAAATAAGAGAAAGACAAAAATGAGAATGAGAATGGAAAAGAGGAAATGATGGACAAGGAAGAAGAGAGGTCTACAATCAAGGAAAAATGGAGGGGGAATCACCAAGGGTCTCTCCAGAACCCACTGAGAAAGAGGCAGTAGTTGCCCTCACTTCCCTAAGTACACCTATCAAGAAAAAATGGAAGAGACAGAGACAAACCCCAATGTACTTTAGGACAAGAAAAAGTACAAGGATCAGGCACGGAAAACCTCAAACACACACCAAAATTCATTTTGTCATTGAAGACTATCCAAAGCAACAGGAAAAGGTAGCTCCCCTTAAGAAAAATTAGGGAGAAGGCTCATCACGGCAAGCCTCTCCCAAATCTCCCATCACTTATGTTAGGAGGCCTATCACCAGATCTACCTCATCCAAAGGAAAAGGTCCCTTGCAGGAGACATAGAAGAACCTACAGGAAGAAAAGGTCATCCTACAGGAAACTCTACTAAACCTACATGAAACTCAAAAAATGGACCAAGAAGTAATCATTGAGCAAGAAACAAAGAAGGAAGATCCAGAACTGAGGGAACCTAGTACTCAACCCAACCTTCACTCTTACTACAGGTTCATTGAAGAGGTTAAGGTCATTCCACAGAAATTTTCCATCCCCTTATTCTTTGAGCTTGAAAAAGAAAGGGCAAGAACACATATGTGGATGCAAATTGCTAAATCTAAATGAGTGGAGGATATAGGCCACATGGAGGAGAAAGTAAAGGAGATGGGTAGATAACTTAGCAGCATAAGGGATAGAGAGGCAATGATGAAAGCTTAGTTGGAAGTAGAGACTGCATGGATTAGGGGACAATTATAAGAGAGAGAAAGTCAACTGGCATCCATGATCATTTTATACTCAGAGTCAATCTAGTGTAGGATGCCAACAAAATCCTATGCATTGTATCTTAAGGAACAATGGCTACAATTCCAAATTAATACTTTAGCAGAGAGAGGCACTATGCCCTTCCAATATTATATACAATTCATTAATCTCTATGATCGAAGAACCTTCGAGGATAGAGATAAAATTTCTGAGTTTTACCTACACAACTTGGCCTTGACAGATATGAATGTGTGGGATCCTAATTCAAAGCTAGGGGACTTTCAATTGATTGTATTGGCATCATGGATTAATCATGAGGAGGCAAGAGATGTAGAGATGAAGAAAGTAATGGCAAGAGAAGAAACATAACCTCTCGTGATAAGAGATGAGCAGTCAAATCCAATGGTTGTCATCAACACCCACAACCTGATTGCAAATGACCCTAAACTTGCACCTAGGTACCTCACTACCCAAGAGGAGGTAGTCACACACTTTGAGGACATGTTTAGGTTGTTTTGGGATGAAATCATGCAAGCTTGCCAAAGGAGATGGAACACCTTTCCCTACAACCTGAAAATCAGAGAGTATCATTCTCCTCAGAGAATGAGAGAGGCACTACACAGAACACCCATGTACAAGCAAGCTCTCCAAAGACTCAAAGTCATTTGGATTGGCTTGAGACTTAGTCCACCACTGCTCGTACGAATGTTGGAAGGAAGTAAGGAAGAGGAGGAAATAAAGAGAGGAAGGAAGGATTCTATGCACATGAAGAGGAAACTACAGCATATGAATGGGATGTTAGGGAGGTCACTAGAGCAATGAAGGACATGGATATAGATTGAGTTTCTCAGAGGATGAGCAACACTTTCAGGAGGGGGTGATGATGAGCCTCATCATTGGGTAACTATATGGACCTTAATACACCTCCAAGCTTATTTAAATCAACTGTTCTCATAATTCCTTAAATATTTTGATTATATTTTTCTTAATGAGATGAGTAAAAGTGAGATGTTCTTCCTATTGGACTAATGTGCATTAATTGCAGGTTTTTGAGAGAAAATCACGGAAATTTTGGCTAATTAAGGGCAAAAACTCGAATGAGACAAGGAGGAGAGATTGTAAGAGATAGATCCTCCTAATTTACTCCTCACTCATTCGAATATTCCTCCACCAAATCACACTAGCTCGGAGTTTCATGCAGCCGAGTCATGAAGATCAAAAGGCACACGAGCCAGTGACAAATAAAGAGCCAGTTCATATTGAGTTTGGGATTCGAGCCTCCCTAGATTTAGGGAAGTCATTAGAGACTTTAGTTGTATAAATAAGGATACCTAGAGCGTCATCGGGATTCAAATTTTTGATGTAAAAGAACTAAGCACTTTTTGAGTTCAAAACTTGTGGAAGACATTGTTATGTAATTTTTTGATACGATAATAAGAATGAACATTTCCTTGATCTAGCACTGAGTTGACTTAGAGGGCTGAAGATCTTAGGTTAGGACCCAACCCTAGTAGAAAATGCTTATCTTCTTGTATTTTTATTCTTAGCTGATTTCATAGATTAATGGTTGAATTGTCTTTAGCATCATTTCATTACAAGTAGTTGTGGATTTGATTTGTTTGATTCCATTTTTTCATTGCGTTAGAATTAGCTTAGGAAGATAAAGGAATATCAAAAAGTTGTTAATAGGTGGATTTGGCCTCACTCCTCCCTTTAGTGACCATGGTTTGAGGAAAGAACTCCTATGCAGCCCCAAAAAGACAGAATTCTGATTTCTCATGGAATTTAGGGTTTTTTGTTACTTAGGCCAGAATTTTACTAGTTTTCAAGAATAGTATTTAATTGTCATTTCTGATGTCTTCAGCCTTACATTATATTTCATACAGGTTTCACATTACTCTGCAAGTTTTCCCATGCATGAAGTAGGCAACTAGCTCATGAAATTTTGTTTTCTTTAGTTGATTGAAAATCTTTCTTGTTTAACGTGATTCGTGGATAAATGTCAGTGATTGATGCAGTACAGGAGTTTCAGCAGTGCAAAGGGATTTCATGACCATTAACCCCACCCTAACCTCATCCCTCCATGATTATCACTTTTTCCACTTAGTCCTTCACCAAATTAATCATTCTATAAGAATACTTCTCCATGCTTGTTAAGCAAATCCAACCATCTCACAAACTCTGGTTTGAGCTCTAAAGGAGTCCTCACTATTCCCTTGCCTCATTTCTCCCACCATTCACCTTCCCTAATCCCTACACCACCATCAAAATCCCTCCTCTTTTTTTTAGACGGATCCTATAGGAATACAGGGGATCCTGTAGGAGCATTAGGACATAATGTAAGAGCCATTAAGACATCCTGTAGGTTGACCTGTAGTGGCCTATTTTGAGGCTGAATTGTGGAAAAAGCACCTAGGAATATAAGAGACAACCCCTACTTGCCTCCCAAGCCATCTGACCATTCACCATCATCCCTAATACACCTACCACGTCACCAAGAGAAGTTAGCATTCACATTTTCACACAAAAAGACAAAAAGAAAAAAAGTTATTGTATTCATTTACATGCACAACAATAGAATGTTTGGATATTTCAAATTTCATGCCGAGGATAGTAGGGTTACCCACATGTTAAATTAGAATTCTTTTGAAGCAAAGCCTCTTAGCAATTAGTTAGATGAATGGTGTGTTTAAGCATTTTATTTCAGTCTTTTCCTTACTACAGTAGACAAGATTTCATTTAGCATAAATTTCCTTTTTTCTCATTTCTAATAAAGCTTCTTTTGAATCAATAGAAGGTTGGTTTGGGAAACCATAGTGGTCTATAACCAGCATATCAGTGACAAAGAGTGGACCCATTTCATCTATTTGTGTATACAACACTATTACCTCCAAGTTTTTATGAACCTTGGGTTCATAAAGTAAAGTTGGTAGCCCCAGGAGTTGCAACATTCTTGCTGCAATACTAGTGCTCATCAAATGCAGTGATTTTATAGAGCCTTTTAGAGTTGTAGAAGCAGTGAAAAATGTGGATCAATCATGGAGATAAACAGGAGGAGAAGACTAATGGGGAAGATGGTAGCAAGTTTCAGAGGAGACAAAAGTTGGAAAAAGACGATGAAGTTAGAGGAAACAAATATTTGGATAAACCGGAGAGGAGGGCTAACACTCATGGGTTTTATTCTAGGTCTAGTTCTAAGAGAGATCACCACCGTCACTACCATCATCCTTATAGGAGGAATGAGAAGGGATATTTTCCAAAGGATTTCAATAATGTCAAGCGTCCTACATTTTATGGAGAAATGAATAAATCAGAAGATGCAGAATAAGGGTCCTTGGGATGAAGAAATTCTTTTGATTTTTTATTATTTAAAGAACATGAAAGATAACATAGCTACCTTCAGTCTCAAAGGAAAAATAGACATCTAGTGGGACGATGTAAATCATGTCAGAGGAATTAGAGAAGAAGAGATGATTTGAGATGGGTTTGAGAGAGTCTTCAAGAATAAGTACCTATCTGAAAGATACTATGATGAAAGAACTAAGGAATTCTATGAGTTGAGGATGGGTTCTATGATAGATGATGAGTAAATTAGCATATTTATAGAGATATTGAGGTATGTTCCTTATATTAAGGATGAGAAAGAAAATATTTAAGGACTCAACAATGGGTTTCTAGTAGCATTCAAAGACCATATTGAGTTTGATGAGCCCCAGTCAATGGAGGAAAATGACCTAAGAAGTGAGGAAGACCTTAGGATGTAGGTGACAAAGAAAATGTGGAACCTTACAAGAAGTTCAATGCAATTGAGAAAGGACATGGGTCTCAACCTAAGAAGCAGAATAAAGTTAATGGAAGGAAGCCTTTGAGTTGTTGTACTTTTGGTGGAAATAATCAAAGGAGATATTTTCCATCACATTAGGGTGGTATTCCTCATATTTACAATTCTCACGAGGCATAAACTATTGGGGATATTGGTCAGAGAATTCCTCAAATTTATGGAGGAGTGGATGATAGGAAGGTTGATCACTTCGCATCCATTATCACAATGGAAGGTAGGATTTGTGGTCAATTAGTTTCTATTTTTATTGATCCTGGATTGAATTATAGCTATATCAGCCTTGACATAGTGGATAAGTGTTTTTTGAATAAATAAGTGCATGCATAATCTTGGTTGGTGCAGTTGGCTATAGGGACCAAGGGAAGAGTTCATCATTGGGTGAGATATTGTGCGTCTGAGATGAATGGTATGCCTACATCGAGACATTTAATATGCTTCATTTAGGTTCATATAGAATCCTTTTGTGCATGGACTGGCTGTTCATCCACAGTACTAAGGCAGATTGTAATGAGAAGGCCATGGGGAGTGTTGGACCTCAATTTTGGTCATTTTTGTTTATCATAAACCCACTTACTTACCATCGTATTCCACCCTATTCCACTAAAATATCCTTCATTTTACCATTATTTTTCATATTCAGGTAATTAGATTATGTTTTTCAATTTTTAGAAATTTTTGTAAAAATTGGGTTTTAAAATTACTTTTAGACTGCATTAAAAATTCTCGTAATAGCCCCATTAAAGTGATATGTGCAGGACACTTGGGTGAGAACTGAAGGAATATTTGGAAATCTTAGGAACCATGGATGGATGAACATCTATTGGTTTGGTCAAACTGAGCAATGGATTTGACCTGATGAAGTGGGATAACATTAATGATGATTGTTTTAGACTTTTTAGCTTATATGGTTATTATTTAGCCTATTTAAAGAGAGGCATTCATATTCGGAACATGTAGAAAAACTTGAAGATTATTATTTGGAGATAATTGAAGACAGATTTTGTTTCATGATTTCTTTTTGTTTGCTGGAGTAAATGAGTTTTATAGCTGTGTGTTTTAGCAATGTAGGAGCATGGTTGGAGGGCCCCCATACCAAGCTAAGTACAATTTGTTGTATGATGTTCATATTTGTGCATATGTTAGTTTAATTCTTCATGTTTATTATATTCATTTGTTGTAGATAATTGTAAATATATTTAATATGAATTTATTTTATGGCTATCTGATAAGTGAAATTTGCTTCCTTTTAGGGATTATCTTGAATGTAGAAGGACAACCAAGTCTATTAGAAAAGAGCCTCTTCTTCGTGAGCTAGGACTAGGATTCAACAAGATTCACTTCTTTCAAAGCTTTCTTAGATTAAATTCTTAGGCTTTCATTACATTTTATTATGATTACGTATATATTGGAAATGTCATTATAGAAATATTGAGGAAGGACAACAAGGTCTCTTTGAAAAGAGCCTCTTCCTTGGTTTTCTAAAATAGATTTCATTAACCAATCATGTATGTTTTTATGAAATAGACTTAAATGTTTTTTCTTAGTTATGTAGAATGATTTATATTTGTAATATGCACTTATGTTCTCATAACTACTTTCTATATTAGTTCTTGTCCAAAATTCCATAATGTGTGGTTTGCTTCTAAGATTACCAACTTGGATTGATAGTAAAATACATGCCTTAATTTATAAACTAAATTGAGCTGCCATTTGTGGCGTCATTGCGAGGGAAGCATATTTTGGATATAACTAATTAAGAAGATCATTCAGAAAACATAAAAAAATAGATAGGATTTTTCATTATGTTCATTTATGGCTAAACAAAGAGATGTAAAAGGTAGATACATAAAAAAAAAAAAACCCAACCACTAATAAAAACTCATTAACTACAAAATCCATTCGCAAAACAAAGATATATAAAACATGATGTTAAAGAAGTCATTTAGAGAAGGCGGGTATGCCACCACAAGGATCTTCTTAAACCCTTGTCCATAATTTAGAATGGTCACTAGGGATGAACCTTCATTTCAAAATATAGAAGAGGAACAAAGCATCCATGAAGAGGATCCACAAGAAGAGAACCTAGAATCTTCTTCTAGTTATCTTTGTAAGGAGATCAATAAGTTATGGATCACATGCAATGAAGTTCAAACAATAGATCTAGAAATTGAAGAATACCTAGAATATGTATCACAATATCCCTTGTGCATTGATGATTTTGAACAAGTTCCACAAGAAGAACTTTGTGTTATGAGAGTTGAGGAGAATCAAAGACTTAAAGGTCACACTCAAGCTTGGTTTCAACCAGTTATTAGGCCACAACACCACTCCATTTTTCAACATTATTTATCATCAAATATTTATGATGAACTAATTTTTCATGTCCATGCATTCATTAAGGTATATTTTTCAAACTTGGATGTGAGTCTACCTATGATCCTTTTAGGCAAATGGATGCATTGGAAATTCTCTTATATTTGAGAGAATGACTTATTTTTATACAATAGAGTAGGATAGAATAGAATAAATAAATAAATAGGTAGAATGAGTTCACAATAAGACTTTTTGTTCAAATTCTCATGAATAATTCTTCAAATCATTGTTCAATACTCTTTTGGAAGGATTTTTATGGCAAAACGCAGTAAAAACAATCCTATTTCGGGTAACCGTCTAAGATATTTTCAAAGAATTAAACAAGGTATATCTTGAAAGCTAGTTTTTAAATCCATTTTGAAATTTTTAGTTCGGATCACAAATCAAAATGATATGATCAAAATAAAAACTAGGTCTCAAATGAAAAATTTTAGGACAGAGTTAGTACAACCTTGATTTGAGGGGTCTAATGGAAACATTTTAACATTATATTATAGGGAAGATATCCCTTGGAATATAGTTTCGAAATAAATTTCAATCACCTCAATCCAATATCATATCAAAAAGTTAAAATCAAAATACTAATTGTTCGTCAAAAAACTCTGCATGGTGACAAATCTAAGCCTTGATTGTTCATTGGAATATTTAACATACCAAATCATATTATTTTAAAAAAATCTTTATATGGGAGATATATATTCAATTCTATATCAATACACAATATGAATCATTCCATTCGGAGGTCAAATGAAAAATCTACGCCACATTTAGTGACTGCATGTCTTCAAATCAGTGTAGTAAAACTCTACCTCCTAAGTCTGTTTATCAACAATTTTGTGATATCAAATATAATAATTTTAAAACCTTGTTTCTACTAGATAGACAAAAATTAATATAATTTAACATACAATTGTAATGACATTGATCTGATCTTTAAAAAAAACATTACACTCCGAATAGTGACCGTTGGTCTAGTAAACAATTCACAGGCAATTCTATCAAACAGGTTACTCTTCATCATTTTTAGTGTATCATTTCAAATAATTTTGAAAACATGTTTATACTAGAATTAATAATATTAATTAACTTAAACTTGGCTTTGGAATCACTCTAATTGTACATAAAACAAATATTTTGTGGACAAAATACCACTAGGAGGTCTAGGCTGGCCACCATTCCTCAAGGGGTAAACAAATACATTTTCTTCGTATATCATCACTCGACTTGTTTTTCAAGAATTTATTATAATTAATTTACATATTTCTTGGAAGAAAAGAGATTTTACACCTCTCTTCCTCCATCATCTAATATTGTATTCCAGGCAAATGCTATGCTTTTGCAAGTCAAAAGAAGAATTAAGGAGTGAACTCCATGGATGAAGGGCTTATTAAAGTCAATTTTTAAAAATTCATATTTCATAATATGAATACAAATTCTCAAATCAAAGAAAAGTGAAAATTAACCTGATGTTGAGTTCATTCAAAGAAACTCAAAACTCTTGAAGCTTGCTTTCAGTTTCTGACCAACAACACGAACAAACCTAACAATATGAATCCAGATCAAGGAAAAGGCATGAAGCTAATCATCAGAAGAAGAATTCAAGTTTTGTACCATGAAAAGTCACATCCACTGCCTAAGAATCCTTTCGTAATCCATATTGTTCATGATTTCATTTGTCTACCATATTTTATTCTAAGCTTCACAATCATTTAGATCTACCATGTTGAAGTCCAGATCTATTGTCTATCTATCCATCTAATCCTAGATCATGAATTCAATCTATCTTACTTTCATAATATTTCCATACTTTCCTACACCATTATATCCCACCTCCATCCAGAAAAGAAAAAAGAAAAAAAACAAAAATAATAAAGGAGTTTGGTTGTGAAAATCTAGGATACCGGCACAATACAAACTCGAATTCATATCGGAAAACCAACTTGTTTGGCCAATATGAATTCTCTCTTTTATGTTTTTCATTTTTGCAGGATCATCCTCCAAAAACTTAAATACTTGAGGACAAGTCTTAAGATCAGCAAGGGGAAAGATTCATAATAAATCAACAAACCATGCAATGGTTTAATATCAATCAATTGTACTATAACAAAGACCTCTTTCAAACAAAATCAACATTTATGAGTAAGGGACCTGTTTCAAACAAAATCAACATTTATGAGTAAGGGACCTGTTTCAAATAAGATCAATATCATATACAGAAGGGACTTGTTTGAAATCAACATCAAAGGGACCTGAAGCAACTACAAACATCTATCTACAGTCTAGTATTGACAAGAATTCATTTTAAAAAGTCAAGTGATGATAAAAGATTAATGAGCTATCAAATCAAATGGAAGTACCATAAGTTTAAAATAATTTTTAAAGCCTTTGATTTTGAATTTTTTTCTTAATATTGATAATTTAGTTTAAAGACTTGAATATGCAAATTCCTAGGCATATACATTATATCATTACACTACACATTTATTCATTCATTAGTCCACCATACATTCATAGCTTAACCCTATCATTTGCAAAATTTGACCAATCTTGTTGACCACATCTCCTTCCTTTTGGTATGTCTATACCACCAAGAAATATTAGGTTATGTATCTACAAAATCATGATAAAAAAAGTTAGTATCAATGTACAGATATTTTCTTTAAAATGACCTAAAACTATGGTCATTTTTAAATCAAATATATGAGAGAATATGATGAATAAAAGGACAAAAGGCTACAATGATAAAAACACAGCAATAAAAAGTGCACATAATGGATAATGGTATGCTATGAGTATACATAATGCATGAAAATGTGTTGATATGAATATAATGCATGAAATAGAAATCATAACCTAAAGTCCTCATAAAGCAAATGTCAACGGAGTACAATAGTGGCAACATCGAAAATCGACATTGAAGGGATAATTCAAAACGGTCAATTTTTTTTAAAAGGCATGTTCTACGGTCATCATAGCCAATTCAGCTCATAAGCACAGAGAATTCACGTAGAGAAGATTTACTCCTAAGCCATAGAGGAATACTTTGAGCCATAAAGGAATACTTTGAGCCGTAAAGGAATACTTTGAGCCGTAGAGAATAAGCTGAAAAAAAATTGTATAAGCTCTGATCAGAGAAATTACTGAGCATTGGAAATTGTGAAAAGAGCAGCATAAAACCTTGTTCTACGTAGAAAACAAGAGAAGAATGGAGAAATAAGGGAAGCACCGAACATCGTGGAGAGTTAAAGAGGAATTTAATGATGCTTTGAAGAAGGAAGATTTTGTGCCAAGCTCCAACATAAGCTACGAATTACCTAGATAACTCCTCAATCAATGCAGTAACTTAGTGATAAGGTAAGCGCCAAAGACTCCTTAAACAACTAGAATGATTTCAAAGAAGTTAAACTCCATATATGTTTAAGATATGTCACAATGGAGGAAAAATATGACTTCAGTTCCAAATTTTTAGTGATTGGTCTTTTTCAAAGTCCTCTGCCACCTGTAGAATCCATAATTTCTCGGGATATTAGAAATGAGTTTGATTTAAACTACATATTTACAAAGGGAAAACAAAACC
Source organism: Pinus tabuliformis (assembly GCA_031772625.1). Lineage (NCBI taxonomy): Eukaryota > Viridiplantae > Streptophyta > Pinopsida > Pinales > Pinaceae > Pinus > Pinus tabuliformis. The sequence goes on along the minus strand of CM062817.1, from coordinate 1,280,243,807 downwards.
ATTAACAAGATATTTCTACAAGTTTTCTAAATGTCACTTGAGTTCATGTATGAAAACAATGATTTCCACATTTATTTTTTTTCTTTTATTAAAAATTTCACATAAAAATACAACGAACGATGTGTTAAAAGCAGAGCTCAAAGGATTAATGAGTGCACAAATTGAAAGTAGTTGTGGAAAAATAAAACTTAGATTGCCCAAGAAGAATAAAAATACATGTAGGATGTTTTACATGTCCCAGAAAATCGATTTCTAAGGAAGGTATTTTCCAGAAAATCGATTTCTGAGGAGGTTATTTTCCAGAAAATTAATTTCTGAGGTAGAAAAATAGATCTCAAGTGTTGGTGAGTCAATGGTCAAACTGATAGCTAAATATATGAGAGAAAAATCTGGTCAAAACATCAGTAATCTCCTCATATATGGAAAGAATTCAAAATATCGCTAAAATCCGGCAAATTAAATCTAAGATTTCATTTATGGTGATTTTTTTTTTTAAATCTGATTTGAACATGTCAATAGTATGAGCTATATCGAAATCTTGTGCAGTTAAAATAATAACGGAGATCGAGCTAATTGGCAGGGGAAGAAGGAGGTAAGGATTCGAGCACTATATCTTCTAGAAAAGATTGAATTCAACTATAATTTTAAAAATTCGAAAATTTTAAGAAACCCGTATTTTTTGTTGCTTTTTAGAACAAATTAAAATGAAATTTGAAAAATGAAAACTTAAGTTTTCTTCAGAAGGAGCCTAATTAGGCTCCACGTGGGCAGTTTTCTCAAATTCATTGCTATTTGGGGTATTTTCCTGGTTCTTTCAACCCTTATTTTGTAGATTGTGTGGGCAAAATAGTTGCTAAGTTGAAAATGAATTCCTAGCCATAAAAAGGATTATGCAGCTGAGCAGAATTTTGATTGCCTTGTAGGTTGATTTTGATTTCTAGTTTCCAAGAATCAATTTCTCCAGCTCCAGATTTCGATTTCGGAGAAAGGGTATTAAAAAAATCGATTTCCTTCTAAAAATCAACTTCTGAACAGCCAGTGAATGAATGAGTTCATGCAATGGTTAATTTGAGTAATCTCCAACATTTAATTTCTAAAGAGGCAGAGAGGGTTAATTTGAAGAACTTGTTCATTGATTTCCAAAATTCAGTTTTTTTAAAATAAGTAGTGAGTGGTGGTGTTATTAAAAGAAGTGTTTGAAATTTCAGTTGACAAAGGCTTGTAGAATGGTTTTCATTTTCAGAATTCGATTTCCAAACAAACAGTAAATGAGTAAATGAATGCAATGGTTAGTTTAAAGTATTTTTCAGTATCCAATTTCTCTAGCATGAAAAGAAAATTATATTTGGATTTCTGAGGTAATAAAAACAAATTCATTTCCAGAAGTTTGATTTTGATTTCTGAGAAGACATAATGGGTTTATTTTGATTCCTATATTAAAAAAAAAAATCGATTTCTCAAAAACAGGCAATGCATCTTAAAATCGATTTATCCAGAAAGACAAAAAATGCATCCCCGAAATCGATTTCTCAAAGACAAATAATGCATCTCTAAATTGATTTCTCCATGTAAGAGACTCTTTTCCAAATTTGATTTCTCCAAGTCAGAAACTCTTTTCCAAATTTAATTTTTGCAAGTCATAAATTTTTCATTTCTAGAAATCGATTTTGAAGGAAAGTATTCATTTCTAAAGTTATTTTGAGGAAAAAGAAGCGTAAATTTCTAAAAATCGATTTTGAAGGACAATATTCTTTTCTAAAGTCAATTTTGAGGGACAAAGAAGAATTTATTCCAAAAATCAAAATCAGTTTTTGAGAATAGAGAGCAGTATTATCCAAAATTGTTTTGTTTTTTTTTTCTTTTAAACATAGGATTTTTTATTTCAGAATTTAAGGATATATGAAGGAAGAACAAGATTTTATTTGCAAATATGGTGTTGATTGAAGGCCGAGTAAGATTTTATTTACAAGTATGGTGTTAATTAAAGGCAGAAAAGCTTAAAATTTGATTTCCGAAACACGTTTTTTATTTTAAAATTTTAAGGCATAGATATCCTTTTACAAGCAGCTCAATAGGAAGCTTCATCTTCAAGGGTCAGAGCCACAGATACATCAACAGGTCATTCATCATACAGGGAGACAATATCAAAGAAACAGAGGAGGCAAGCATGAGGACATGCTTGAACATCAGCAAGGGTGACATGTTCGCCCTTAATTTTGGTAATTTTTGTTTATTATAAACCCACTTACTTACCATAATATTCCACAATATTCCACTCACATATGCTTCATTTTACCCTTATTTTTCATATTCAGGTAATTAGATTATTTTTTTCAATTTTTAGAATTATTTGTTAAAAATCGGTTTTAAAATTAATTTTAGACTGCATTGAAAATTCAAGTAATAGCTCCATTAGAGTGATATGTGAAGGACACCTAGGTGCGCATTGAATGCATATTTGGAAAGATTAGGACCATAGATGGATAAAAATCTATTATTTAGGTCAAACTAAGCAAATATAGGCCTGGTCAACGCTGGTCAAACTTCACTTGTAACCCAGAAATTCCTATTAAAAAGGGGCAGTTTTAGGATTTTTTGGAATTCTTCCTGATTTATTGTAACTAATGGATGGCTTCGACCTGATGAAGTGGGATAACATTAATGATGATTTTTTCAGACTTTTTAGCTTATATGGTTATTATTTTTCCTATTTATTCATAGTTGGAACATGTAGATAAACTTGAAAATTATTAATTTGAGATAATTGAAGACAGAGCTTTTGTTTCATTATTTCTTTGTGTTTGTTGGATTAAATGAGTTTTATAGTTGTGTTTTAACAGTTTACCAGCAAGGTTGGAGGCCCCCCATACCGAGCTATGTACACTTTGTTGTATGATGTTCATATTTGTGCATATGTTAGTTTAATTATTCATGTTTATTGTATTCATTTGTTGTATATATTTGTAAATATGTTTAATGTGAATTTATTTTATGGCTATGTGTTAAGTGAAGATTGCTTCCCTTTAGTGATTAGCTTGAATGTGGAAGGACAAGCAGGTTTCTTAGAAAAGGGCCTCTTCTCCATGAGCTAGGACTATGATTGAACAAGATTCACTTCTTTCAAAGCTTTTTTAGATTAAATTCTTATGCTTTCATTACATTTTCTTATGATTACTTAGATATTGGTAATTTCATTAAACATAGTTACCTCAAAACGGGTACTCGAACCCAAAAATACCAAAAAAATGAAAAAACAACCCAAAAATAAAAAGTGTTGATTCTGCATCACCAATTTTTTTAGACTAAATTTTCAATATTTTTTAAAAATAACAGTAAAAAACAATAAAAGCCATTTTGTTTCGTGCAAAAAACACCTTGAAATCAAAAAGTGTTGATGTCGGAATAACGCCTTTTTTTTCAGGGTACATTTTCAACATTTTTTAATAATGATGTTAAATATAAAATATCGTGTCTCTGAAAAGCTTTAAATTTCCAATGATTTTCAAGCATGACATTAACGATAAAATATCACGTCTTTGAAAATCCTTAAAATTCTAACAATTTTTAGGCATAACATTAAATTTACAATATCACTTCTATGAAAAACCTTAAAATTCCAATAATTTTCAAGCATGGTGCTAAGAAAAAATATTTATAACCATTTTCAACCATAACATTAAAGATAAAATATCACGACTTAGAAAAACATTAAAATCTTGACAATTTTGCAACCATGGAACTGAAACCAAACATTATGACTACAAAACAATCTTAAATTTTCAAAATATTTCAAGCATGACAAAAAAAATAAAAAAATAAAAACAATTTTAAAAAATCAATTAAAAAAAAATTAGAAAAAATAAAAATAAAAATAAAAACATTAACCCTCCCCTACATCACCCCACCCCCCCGACCTGCCTGCCTCCCTCACCCCCCTCCCAGCACCACCTTCCCCACCCTCAGTCCTCCCTCCACCCAACCCCTCCCTCCCCCCAACCCCTCACCCCTCCCTGCCCGTCGGTGCCGCCCCCTCCCCTCCCCTCCCCACCCGGGCCCCTAGTCAGCAGCCAAGTGGTCGCAGACCGATTGCAAGAATCGGTCTACGGCCTCTTGGCTGTTGGCTGGGGGCCCTACTAGGGAGGGGAAGGCTGCGCCCACTTCTCAAAATCCTCCATTCAAAGAACACGATGGGCTCGTTTCAACGGTCACTCTTACTACACAAATCCGCTACATATTTGACCGACTACAAAAGTTTCTTCCTGTGATCAACAGTCGACTCTTCAGCTCTAGTTTTATTTCATCTTATCCTTTTCACAAGACTACATTTAGTTCCCAATTTTTATCTAGCCCTCCCCTCCCTACTCGAGCCCCCAGCCAGCGAACAAGAGGCCGCAGGCCGATTCCTGGAATCGCCCTACGGCCTCTTGGCCGCTGGCTAGGGCCCCCAATGGGCAAGGATAGGAGGGGCCCGGGTGCGGAGCGGTGGCAGAGGCCTGGGTGGGGAGGGTTCAGGGGCACTCGGGTGGGAAAGGAGAGTAGAGGGGAGGGCCCTAGGGTGAGGGAGGTAGGTGGGGAAGTGAGAGAGGGGGGTAGGGAGCATTGGAATGGACGGGTCACTGGGGGGAGAGAGCGTGTGGCCGAGGGTGGAGAGGGCAGGGGGTGAGGGTTAAATGTTTATTTTTATTTTTTTCTTTAAATGTTTTTTGTTTAATTTTTTTATGTTTTTTTTAACCTTTTTTTTTAATTCTTAATTTTTTTTTTTTTTTTTTTAATTTGTTTTGAATATTTTTTATTTTTTTTATTTTTGTTTTATTTTTTTTTAATTACTTAATATGTTTTGAATTTTCTTTTATTTTAATTCTTATAATTTAAATAGTTTTTAACTGTTTTGAATTTTTATTTATTTATTTATTTATTTATTTTAATGTTTTTTCTTTTAATTTTGTTTTTTAACTTTTATAATTTAATTTTATAAAAAAAAATTGTTTTCTTGTTCTTTTTTTCATGTTATTTCTTTATTTTTATAACTTTAATTTAAAAAATAATCCTTAAAATTTTAATTTATTTTACTTTTTATTTTGTTTATTTAAATTCTCTAATTTAAATACTTTTTAATTTTTTAGTTTAATTAATTATTTTTTTCTTAATTTTTTTTTTAATTATTTTAATTATTTTTTTTCCAATTGAGGTTTTTATTTTCGATTTGTTTTTTTAACTTAAATAATGTTTTTTTTGGTGGTTCAATTTGTTTTTCTTTAAATTATATATATATATATATATATATATATATATATATATATATATATATATATATATATCAAATTTAATTTTTTTATTTACTTTTTGATATTTTTTATTTATTTTTTGTTTTTTTTGTTAATTTTTTATTCAATTTTTTTATTTTTACAGGTTAATTTTGTTTTTTTCTTTTTTTTCTTTTTTTTTTACATTTTTATAGGTTTTTTGCTTTTTGTTTTTCTTTAAATATATATAGATATTATTTGACTTTCTTGGTCATGTTTTTTTATTTTTATTTTTATGTTTTATTACTAACATGTTTTATGTTTTATGTTTTATGTTTTATGTTTTATGTTTTTTTTAATGTTTTTTTTACATTTTTATAGGTTTTTTGTTTTTTGCTTTTTTTTTTTAATATATTTTTTTGTATTTGATTTTTTCTTGTCATGCTAATTTTATTTTTATTTTTATGTTTTATTGCTAGCATGAAAATCGCCAACATTTAAAAAAAATTATCCACACTTAATTAATTAGAAAATTTAAAGTGTAAAAACTAAGCCCTTTTAACAAAAAGAGTTGATGCTCATCAACACTTTTCAAAATCAAGATGAAAATCACTAAAAAAAAAATGTTCACACTTGATACAGAAAAAAAAAAATTTAAAACTGTGAAAAATCGTCCCTCTAAAAAAATGTGTTGATGACGCATCAACACTTTTCAAAATCAGCATGAAAATCATTAACATTTAAAAAAAATATTCATACTTGATACATAAAAAATATTTAAAGTGGCAAAAATATGCTCCAAAAAAAAGGTGTATTCTGAATCACCATTTTTCAAAATTGAGTGATTTTTTGCTACCTCAAAAAAACGGGTACTAGGTCATTTTCTCGTTTGATCAATAATTATGTTATTATAGAAATATTCAGGAAGGACAATCGGGTCTCTTTGAAAAGAGCATCTTCCTTGTTTTTCTAAAATAGTGTAATTTCATTGACCAATCATGTATGCTTTTATGAAATAGACTTAACTGTTTTTTCTTAGTTATGTAGAATGATTTATATTTGTAATATGCACTTATGTTCTCATAACTACTTTCTATATTACTTCTTATCCAAAAATCCATCAATTGTGGTTTGCTTCTAAGATTACCAACTTGGATTGATAGTAAAATACATGCATTAATTTATACAATAAATTGAGCTGGTAGAGAGCCTAGATGATTATAGGGAAAAGGGATTCTTGTAGGGAAAGAAGAAGCCTACATTAGTGAGAATAGTTACAACTATGTAGGCAAAGTGTAGTGATATGAAAGGATGTTTTTTGTTTGCAATGCATGTTTCTAGTGATGAAGTGAATTATTTTGAGGATGATGATGTCCTAAAGAGGTACCCTATTTTGCAGCAATTTCAGAATGTGTTTCCTATTTAGATTTTATAGTTACCACCTAATACCGAAGTGGACTTCTATATTGAATTAATACGAAGAGAAACAGCAACATCTAAAGCACCTTACAAGATGATCACTCTAGAATTGGTGGAACTGAAGTTGTAGCTTGATGAAATGCTTGATAATTAGTACATAAGGCTAAGTGTATCTCCTTGGGGTGCACCAGTGTTGTTTGCAAGGAAGAACGAAAATACTCCGAGATTGTGAACAGGGTTAATAAGTCAATATTTTACCATGCAAGGACCATCACTATATGTGCATACAACAATGATTTTTTAAGGATCGTCACCATATGCAACATTGGTGATGAACCATAATGGTTTGGCATAGGCATGACCTTGACCAATAACCTTTTTTGTTTTAGATTTTATAGGTTATATCAAATATTTTCTAAATTTGGCACATCACCAAATTTGGAAAAATCACCAAATATACCTCCAATTATATCCATGCCATTTCTAAAACTTTTTCGACTGCTAGTGCCCTCTATCGACTTACTAACATGCTTGTACAACAACACTTTTAACCATATGACCTAGATCTATGACCAAGCCCCTATCAGGTCATGGGATGAATGAGGTTTTAGTCCTATTAACTTTCATTTCTTTGTCATCTTCTTGACTACACCAATAAATTCTATTTTTTCGCCAATTTTCTTAACACTTGAAAATTTAACATAACACAAATCCTTAGCACAATTGTAAAAACACCTAGTTGAATTTCCATGTAAATGAAATAAGATGAAGGATATGTAACATGTATTTGAAGATGGATGGTGGGAAAGCATTATAGTGGGCATCACTCATGGCTTATTAATGGCTATGAAAATTGTAAAAGGCAAAGAAGCAATAAATGACATTTAGTCATGAGAAATAAAGGAAAACAGGTGAAAAGGAAGGTGAAGAGACACAAATATGATGCAAGTTAAATTAGAGAAAAAAATGAAATAAAATTAAGAAAAAGGAAAAGACAAAAGGTCAATGATAAAAAGGAATCAAGGAAATAATTAAAAACCTTTTCTTTAGTTCTATATTAGGCTATTTTAGATTTTGGCTCTCTTTTTCCATACTGTCAGACTCTTGCACACTTAGAGCATTCATGGAGCATTCTGACACTCACTTGGATTTGGGGAAGCATGTAAGGACAAGCACTGGAATTGTGGGTAATGCGAAAGAAGGTTAGATCAACAAATATATTAGGGGTACATTATAGGTAACATGTTACATGTCTGATTCCCTTGCTAAGATTTGGATGCATGACACATGCATGTGGTGCTTTGATTATTTTGCTACCATTGCCATTCAGTTTTTTTGGATTTATAATGGTTTTAGCATTTCCTTGCCATTTCCTAGATAGCCATGGTATTGAGGGTTCCATATTATGTTTAAGCCTTGGATGGTCAATAGACTTGGATCCTGGTTGAGGTGTTCTCAGGAAAATTCCTTAGGGTCAAGGGTGGAGATGAGATTTCCCCTAGAACTCTCGAAAAATGGGTGGAGATAGGAAAATTCCTCTAGAGTTGGGGAATGAAGGTGTAGGCATCCAAACTTGTTTGGGTATTAATTATTTCTGGATTGGTTTAAGTGAGATCACTGTGGCTGAGGGTTGAGGTGGTTTGGCCTCTGGAGGCCCCAAATGCTTCTATTTTGGTTTAACCCATATGATCCTGCATTCATGCTTAGAATATGGCATGGGGGTGATTGGATAAAGGAGAGATTTCATTTAGCCCAATCTATAGTTGGGTGGTATGTTGAAGTCCCTGATTTGGTTGGATTTTGCACATGTTAATATGAGATATTTTCATAATGTGATAAATGAGCACATGTACTAGTTATTATGTTTATTTTATGATTGATTTTTCATGGTTTCTATTCTAGTTATATGTTGGTTACATGCATAGATATAGGATGTGCTCTTACTCTCGACCTTGTTCATAATTTTATAATTTACTAAATGAGTAATGTATACATGGGCTAACAAGTGTTGTTGCACCTAGGTAGATAGGCCATTGAGCCTTACTAATGATTCTCTGATGAAGTTGAGAAGACCTAGATCAAACATGCATTCATGACATGTAGCTTCTATTTTTATCATATTTTTGACGAAATATCTATCATGTATTAGGGATGTTCTGGGTAATATCTAGCCCTAGTATTAATTATTTAGACTTCTCATCATGAGAAACTTGATTCTAGAAGGTTTTGGGCAGTTCAACGTAGTGGTATGGAGGCTAGTGTTGAAAATAGCAACAAGAAATGCTAAATATAGAAGTGCTAAATTTAGTACTGCTATAAATAGCATTTCGGGATACCTTCCTATTTTAGTTAGTCCCTGAACTAAAATAGAGAAGTAAAATTCGAATTTGATCTTAGCAACTGTTTGTAAAATAATTAATTAATTCACCATGAGTTAATTAGTTGTAGAAAATCAAACATGAAGTCTATGTGGGGACATGCAATAGTTTCTCCATTAATTGAGGAATTTATCCACCAGTTAAAGAGATAAGGATGAGTTGTAATTAGTTGGTTCAGTTAACTGAGTCAAGTCTAGTTAGATTAATTCAAATAGTTTGTTGAATTAATTGTGAGTTCAGTTAGTTAATGCATGCATGCATGTAATTGCTACACTTCAGATAAATGAATATTCTCACATAAATAACTCATGCATGTCAATTCAGATAGAGACCTAGTTGAGATCAGATGGAGGGAAAGTGTACTATCAGTTGCTAGAATATTCCATTGTGAATATCTCTTGCATGCAGAAGGAATTATTTCCTTGAGGATTGCGCAGTTACTTCTTCAGGTTTTGTGAGTGTGATGAGGCCAATTCACACATGTGACATCATTGGACCACAAGAAAAACTACGCAAGGAAATAGGAGGCTTGGAGGGCTTGAGGAGGACATATACTGTGTCTATTCAGTCTGTGAGTTGTATTGTTTGATTGCAGAGAGAGTAGGATAGCTTGAAAGCTTATTCTTCTTGTAACTTGAATAAGATTTCCACTTGTATGATAATACAGAGATTAGGGTTTTAGGCTGAGGTTTTCCCTGGGTTATTTCTTCTGTGTTATGTGTGATTGATTTCTCATTCTCAGTTATATATGTTCTCATTGATCTTGCTCAATTTGATTAAGCTTCCGCAAAGTTTGTTGTAGAAGTAGATCTTATATCTTGCTTTAGTCTATTGCATAATCTATTGATCTACAGTGGGAATTTTTACATGGTATCAGAGCAAGGGTGATCAAAGGAGAAGAACAATATATGAGAAGGGAGAAGTTCAAAGTTTGTGGTTCCTGAATATAGAAATGGAGTTCTTATCACATCTCAATTTTACCAATGGCGTTCAGCGGTTTAAGACTCGAGTATGCCCTTGATGGCAGCTCAAATTATATAACCTGGAAGGATCGCGTGGAAGTAGTATTAGAGGATAACGGTCTAAAGGACTTCATTGATCAAGAAGTCCCCAATCCGACTGATGATACTTAATTGGTGGAATGGAAGAAATGTGTGGCTAGAGCAAGGAGAATCCTTTTGGAGGGAGTTCGAGACCACATAGTCTCGAGTCTCCATGGGAAGGAGACACCATTTTCAATGTGGATAACATTGAAAGATTTATATCAGAACAACAATGATCAAAGGAAGCTGGCGCTGAAAGACAAGCTTCGTAAAATCATGTGTGAAAAGGGCGACACGATATCTACATATCTGAACAAGCTCACCACCTACAGGGATGAGCTTGGAAGTGTAGGGATCATGACCGCTGATGATGACATGGTGAGTCTTGCACTCACCGATCTTCCTAAGAGCTGGCATAGCGACCAAGACTCGGTTAATGGAAGAGAAAAACTGCCAGATTGGGAACAACTTTGGTCGGATCTGATGCAGGAGGAAATAAGAAGAAGCACCAAAGATGGATCCTCATCGAAGCAAGATGATGAGGAAAATCTAGCCTTAGCAAGTAAGGTGAGGAAAGGGAAAGGGAAGGCGTCCCATCCCAAATCCGGTTCTTCCCATGGTGGGAAGAAGTTTGACAAATCGAAAGGGTGATGATTTCATTTTCATGAAGTGGGCCACTATGCTACAAATTGTCCATAGAAGAAATCCAAGAAGGGTTCGTCGAAGGGATCTGATGGTGAGGCATTGGCCTCACAATTTCAGCTGGATTTCTCACTTATCGCATGCATGGTTTCATCCATGGTGGGATGTGTGTGGTACCTGGATAGTGGAGCTTCATTCCACATGTTAGGTGACAAGAATCTTTTCAGTACCTTGGAGGAGAAGGATCTCCAGATGCAGATCGAGATGGGTGATGATGGAAGGTACCATGTTTCAGGTGAAGGCACGGTTGTGTTTCAAAGGGAGCATGGAGCTCCCCTCACCCTGACTGATGTAATGTATGTACTAGGTCTGTAGAAGAATCTTTTGTTTGTCGCTATGATAGAAGATAAAGGCTATGATGCATTCTTTAGTAAAGGAAATGTATTACTGAGGCATATCGATACTAGACAGGCAAAGCAAATTAGGATTTGAGTAAAGAATCTCTACAAGCTGGAGGTAAACAGCTATGCTGCTTTGAGTTCCAAAGCTGAGATGGTGTAGAGCCAAGATTTTGGCGAGCTATGGCATAGAAGACTAGGCCACTTGCACCATGGAGCCCTGAAGATCATGCAGCAGATTTCTACCAAATTACCCAAGGGAAAACTTGAGCAGACGAATACATGCAAAAGTTGTACCTTGGGTAAGTATGTGAAATCCTCCCTTTCGGATCGAGACAATAGAGCTGGAGAAATCCTGGAGCGAGTTCACTCAGACGTTTGTGGACCATTCTCTACAGCCTCCACCACTAAACAAAGGTACTATGTTATTTTTATTGATGATTTTTCTCGTAGATGTTGGATCTATTATATGCAAAAGAAGGATCAAACCTTCTTGAGGTTTTATGAGTTTAAAGCCTTGGCAGAGAAAGAATCTAGAAAGCAAATAAAAGCCTTGCGTAGCGATAATGGTGGAAGGTATGTCTCCCAATAGTTTAAATACTTCTGTGCTACAGAAGGAATTAAATGAGAATGATGGAACCCATTAACCCACAGTAGAATGGGGTGGCCGAAAGGAAGAACAGATTGATTTTGGGAGCAACACGAGCGATGTTGCATGACCAAAGCCTACCATTGCATTTGTGGGCTGAGGCATGCAATGTAGCAGTATACTTGTAGAATAGAAGCTTGCACTGTATACTGGGGATGAAGACACCTATGGAGGCCTTTTCCGAGAAGCAACTTGATGTAATTCACTTCCAAATCTTTGGATCATTAGTTTACTGTCATGTGACCAAAGATGCCAAGAAGAAGCTAGACCCAACAGCTGAGTTGGGAATACTTTTGGGGTACACGGATACACCGCACAACTATCAAGTGTACCTACCTACCACTCATAGGACAGTGGTACGCAAGGATTTGAAGTTTGACGAGCAGAAAGCCATGCGCTTATCACTTGAGAGGGAGCTCAAGTTGCATGCAGAGTAGGAACTTTTAGTTCCTAAAGAGGAGGAGCCTTAGATTGATGTGGAGCAGCCACATGCAGAGGATCCGGGAGTGGATACATCCACTCATGCTAAGACTTCTAGAGATGGGTGGAAACGCTCAAGGGAAGCTGACAAGTTGATGCTGGATGCACGAGACAATGTGGGACAACCATCTTCTCAGCATAGACAAAGGAGGCCACCCGAGCAGTACACTAGGTACATGGCCCTGGTTGGGGAGTGTATAGATACCGAACCTTCTTCATTCGAGGAGGCAGTGTAGCAACCAGTCTGGGTTGATGCAATGGTAGAGGAGTATGACTCTATCATTCATAACAGTGTGTGGGATGTTGTCCCAAGTCCTCAGGGTAAGTCAGTGGTGAGTTCCAGATGGCTTTATAAGGTAAAGCAGGCGACTGATGGCAGTGTTGACAAACATAAGGCAAGGTTTGTTGCCCGAGGTTTCTCACAGATCGAGGGGATCGACTACGATGAGACTTTTCCTCTCGTAGCAAGGTACTCATCAATTAGATCGATGTTGGCACTATCAACTTAGATGGGGTGGAAGATCCACTAGATGGATGTGAAGACAACATTCCTCGATGGGAAGATTGAGGAGGAGGTGTACATTGAGCATCCAGAAGGTTTCAAGACCATCGATCGCAAGTCGCATGTGTGCCGACTCAAGAGGGCATTGTATGGGCTGAAGCAAGCACCCCATGCTTGGTACACCAGGATCGACAGCTATTTCACTGGATTGGGCTTCACCAAGAGTGAAGCAGATGCGAAACTTTACCACATCATGGTAGAAGCTAAACCATTGATCATTGTTTTTTATGTCAACGATCTGATTTTGACAGGTGATGATCAACTGATACAGTCTTGCAAGGAGGACCTTGCAAGAGTGTTCGAAATGAAAGACATGGGTCTTATGCACTACTTTCTAGGCACTGAGTTGTGGCAGAAATATGGTGAAGTATTTGTGTCTCAAGGTAAGTATGCCAATGAGATACACAGGCACTTTCACATGGAGAAGTGTAAGCCCATGCAGAATCCTCTAGCTATGAAATGGAGGAAGGAGGATGCTACTTCAGGTGAGGTAGTAGCTAATACTATTTATCGATAGTTGGTGGGTTCACTTATGTATCTGGTGAACACACAACCTGACTTATGCTTTGCGGTGAACCAGCTGAGTCAAGCTATGGTTCAGCCTACCAACCTGTTTTGGAAGGTAGTGAAGCATGTGCTGAGATACCTCAGAGGCACATCTCAGTTCAGATTATGGTACATACGGACAGAGGGAGTGAAGCTTCAGGGCTCCACAGATGTAGATTGGGTAGGGAGTCCATTAGACCAGAAGAGCACTTCTGGAGGAATCTTCAACCTTGGCTCAACTGCAGTTTCCTAGTACAACAGGAAACAGAGGTCAGTTGCACTTAGCTTAGCAGAGGCTACGTACATGGCTGCTAGTCAAGCTACATGTGAGGCCCTTTGGATGTGGAAGATTCTAGTGGGATTGTTTGGTTAGAGGATGGATCCAATCGTGATCTACTGCAATAATGAGAGTTGTATCAAACTCTCTGAGAATCTCGTTTTCATGACAGGTCCAAGCACATTGATATCCGGTATCACCATCTTTGAGACTGTGTGGTCAAGAGGATCATGTTGTTGCGGTATGTTTTGACCGAGGAACAGGATGCAGATATTTTGACTAAGGCATTGTCAAAATGCATGTTCGAGTGCCACAGAGACAGGATTGGGGTCACTGATAATCCCTTTCTTGTTGAGAGGGAGTGTTGAAAATAGCAACAAGAAATGATCAATATAGAAGTGCTAAATTTAGTACTGCTATAAATAGCATTTCGGGATACCTTCCTATTTTAGTTAGTCCCTGAACTAAAATAGAGAAGTAAAATTCGAATTTGATCTTAGCAGCTATTTGTAAAATAATTAATTAATTCACCATGAGTTAATTAGTTGTAGAAAATCAAACGTGAAGTCTATGTGGGGACAAGCAACAGTTTCTCCATTAATTGAGGAATTTATCCATTAGTTAAAGAGATAAGGATGAGTTCTAATATTGAGTTGAAATTAGTTGGTTCAGTTAACTAAGTCAAGTCCAGTTAGATTAATTCAAATAGTTTGTTGAATTAATTGAGTTCAGTTAGTTAATGCATGCATGCATGTAACTACTACACTTCAGATAACTGAATATTATCTCATAAATAACTCATGCATGTCAGTTCAAACAAAGACCTAGTTGAGATCAGATGGAGGGGAAGTGTACTATCAGTTGCTAGAATATTCCATTGTGAATATCTCTTGCATGCAGAAGGAATTCTTTCCTTGAGGATTGCACAACTACTTCTTCAGGTTTTGTGAGTGTGATGAGGCCAATTCACACATGTGACATCATTGGACCACAAGAAAAATTGCGCAAGGAAATAGGAGGCTTGGAGGGCTTGAGGAGGACATATACTATGTCTATTCAGTCTGTGAGTTGTATTGTTTGATTGCAGAAAGACCAGGATAGCTTAAGAGCTGATTATTTTTGTAACTTGAACAAGATTTCCACTTGTATGATAATATAAAGATTGGGGTTTTAGGTTGAGGCTTTTCCCGGGTTATTTCTTCTGTGTTATGTGTGATTGATTTCTCATTCTCAATTATATGTGTTCTCATTGATCTTTCTCAATTCGATTAAGCTTCCGCAAAGTTTGTTGTAGAAGTAGATCTTGTATCTTGCTTTAGTCTATTGCATAATCTGTTGATCTACAGTGGGAATTTCTACAGCTAGCCTGAAAAGGTGGCACAAATATTATGACCACTGGAACAGAACATTGAATTTTTGGTCAGAACCATAAGTAGGAATACTTATGGTTGTTGTTCGGGGCTTTCCATTGCATGTATAGTGTTCCATCGGTGTGGTTGCAGTTTCAAGCTTGTGAAAATTATTTCTAGCTCAAGAATTGATCAACATGGGTGGTTGTCAGGCTATTGAGTGATCTAGTGTCCCTAAGGGGTGGTAGTATGTGTTCTGGTTTGTAGGCCCAACTTCCATAACAGGAACTGGGTGGTCAATTCATGTCATAGTAAGCACAAAGTTGTTACAAAGTTGTGTCAGAGTAGTTCCAATCCTTGCAACCTTTCCTCTGATATCATTGTTACTAGGTGGTATCAGAGCAAGGTTGAAAAACTAAACCTCGAGATAAATGTATAATATTATGCATGCATGTCATTTGTTTATATCTTTATCATACATGCATGTTAGCTACTTGTTTTTATGGTTAAGATATCGATGTATGAGCTGATACAGTTTTGATTTTGTATCATGATAATTTGGATTGGACTATGTAGATGCAATAGCCTCCCCTAAGATACATTGAGGTATGATTTTGATTATATTTTTATTTAGATAACAATGACATATTGTAGGAAATACAAGGCTAAGAGATGAAGATTATAATGGTGGAATACACTTCACATGACTTCCCTTATAGTCCCGATGTTGAATTTGTGGAATGGGAAAGGTCATTTGAGCAGCAAGGAGAAAAATATTCTCCTGATCTAATAGATACATTAAGGAGTGTGAGGGAAGAGATTAAAATTTGCAAGGATGGCAATAACATGTTGATTGAGGCATAGGAAAGACTTGCAAGGGACTAGGAAAGGAAATCAAAGTTAATGCAGTGATTCTATAGAGACTTTTAGAGTTGCAGAAGAAATGAGAAATGGGGATCAATCATGAAGATAGGCAAGAGGAGAAGACTAATGGAGAATATGGTAGCAGGTCCCAGTGGATACAAAACTTGGAAAAAGACGATGCAGTTAGAGGAAACAAATATTTGGATAGAATCGAGAGGAGGTCTAGCACTCATGGATTTTATTCTAGCTCCAATTCTGAGAGAGATCATCACCATCACTGCCATCGTCCTTATAGGAGGATTGAGAAGGGATATATTCCAGAGTTCAAGAATGTCAAGCCTCATACATTTTATGGAGAAATGAAGAAATCAGATGACGCAAAATCATGGCTCCTTGAGATGAAGAAATTCTTCTGATTTTTTGTTTATTTAAAGAACATGAAAGCCAAGATCCAGTCTCAAAGGAAAAATAAACATCTAGTGGGAAGATGTAAAGCATCCAAGAGGCATTAGAGAAGAAGATATGATTTGAGATGAGTTTGCTAGACTCTTCAAGAAGAAGTACCTATCGTAAAGGATACTATAATAAAAGAACTAAAGAATTCTATGAGTTGATGATGTGTTTTATGAAAAATGATGAGTACATTAGCATATTTCTAGAGCTATTGAGGTATGTTACTAATCTTAAGGATGATAAAGAAAATATTTAAAGGCTCAACAATGGGTTTCTAGGAGAATTCAAACACAAGATTGAGCTTGATGAGCCTTAGACATTGGAGGAAGCCATGATAAAGTTGAAGCATTATTCTGAGTAATCAAAATGCAATACGTAGTTCAAATTTGATTGGAAATGGAATGAAAAGACTAAATTAAAATGACCTAAGAAGTGAGGAAGACCCAAGGATGTAGGTGACAAGGAAAATGTGGAACCTTACAAGAAGTTCAATGGAGTGGAAAAAGGACATGGGTCTCAGCCTAAGGAGTAGAATAAAGGTGATGGAAGGAAGCCTTTGAGTTATTGTACTTGTGGTGGAAATAATCGTAGGAGATATTTAACATCACATCATGGTGGTAGGCCTCATATTTACAATGTTCAAGAGGCATAGAATATTGGGGATATTGGTGTGAGAAATCCTCAAATTTATGCAGGAGTGGATGATAGGAAAGTTGATCACTTGGAATCCATTATCACGATGGAATGTAGGATTTGTAGTCAAGTAGTTTCTATTTTGATTGATCCTAGATTGAATTATATCTATATCAGACCTGACATGGTGGATAAATTTTTCTTGAATAAATAAGTGCATGCAAAATCTTGGTTGGTGTAGTTGGCTATAGGCACCAAGTGAAGACTTCATCATTGGGCAAGATCTTGTGTATTTGAGATGAATGGTATGTCTACATCAGGACATTTAATGTTCTTCCTTTAGGTTCATATAACATCCTTTTGGGCATGGATTGGTTGTTCATCCACAAGACTAAGACAAATTGTGACGAGAAGGCCATGAAGAGCATGGATGATGATGGGGAAAAGAGATTCTTGTAGGGAAAGAATAAGCCTACATCAGTGAGAATGGTTACAACTATGCAAGAAAAGTGTAGTGATATGAAAGGATGTTTATTGTTTGCAATAAATGTTTCTAGTGATAAAGAGAAGTATTTTGAGGATGATGAAGTCTTGAAGAGGTACCCTTTTTTGCAGCAATTTCGGGACGTGTTTCCTATAGATATTTCATAGTTACTACCTAATAGAGAGGTGGACTTCTCTATTGAGTTAATATGATCTAAAATGGGGCACTAAAGGCTTCTTGTTAGCTTACAAGAACCTCTACCACTCCAAAGCTTAAACAATTTCCAAGATCTTGCTTATGCTTGACAATTTGCAGAATAAATAACTTGAAATAGGTGTATGCTTGTGTTTGTACTTTAACTATTAAGTGCATTAAGTTTATTTTCTTGAACTGATATAAAACATATAACAGCAAATACAATGCAGCAATACAGTATCACACATAACAGCAATATAATATGGAGTTCACCCAAACGTCTTGGCCTACGTCTCCTTGAGCTCTAATCAACTCGATTAGACTCTTTGGGATTATGGCTGAATTATTTTACAAGTTCCACACTTAACTCCAATAGGTTACGACTAAACCATTGGGATTAGAATGTCGTTTTTATCCCTGGCCATTTAGCTCTCTGGCTCTTGGCTCTTGGCTCTCGCTCTCGGCGCTGGCTCTCACTCTAGCTCTGGCTCTCGGCTCTCACTCTCGCTCTGGCTCTTGGCTCTGGCTCTGGCTCTTTGCTCTCACTTTGGCTCTGGCTCTCGACTCTCGCTCTGGCTCTGGCTCTCGATCTTTCTCTCGCTCTGGATCTTGGCTCTGGCTCTGGCTCTTGGCTCTGGCTCTTGCTCTAGCTCTTGGCTCTGGCCCTCACGAGCTTTTGGTTTCACTTGACCTCCAAGCGACCCTTCGCTTCTGAGTCACCCCGACTCCACAAACTGCCTCCTTTGGGCTTACACTTAGCATTCAAGCATCTCTGAGCCTCTTGGGCTTCTCTGCGCTTCTCCTAAGCATAACTCTGCCTCTCTTTGTTATCAGTGGTTCACTTGACCTCCAAGCAAATCTCAGCAACATTCATGTCGCCTTGTCAATTGAGCTCCCTGTGCTTTTTGTAATACATCAATTACAGTTGCCTCCATCATTGAAGACTGACTGTTTCATTACAAGAATCCATTTACAAATGGAAAGGAACCGGCGGGCATGGCCACCTGATCATTTTTCCTTCCTTTGTCCCTTCGATCATGAGGAATCATTCCTTCCTGGCTCTTCAGCTCTGCGTGCTTCATAATGCATCCCTATTACAGAAACGCCCGCTCATAGTGTGGCACAAGTGTGATGGCTGTTTCCAAATGGAAATGAACTGGCGGCCATAGGAAACCCAGTCATTTGGCCTTTCTGTGCAGAAATCCCAAAAAATTGCCAAATAACGGAATACACATGAAAAATGCATCATGAGTCGATTAACCAGACTTCAAATAATAAAGGATCACATCTATATCCCTCTCGAGTCCGTGTTCTTCAACGCTCATTGCAAATCGCATTGCCTATGGCCAAACACCAAATACACAAAAATACACTAAAAATCTGAAAATCTGGATTTCAAAATTTATGCAATCACATTCATAAACCTCATCGAGCCCGTGACTCGATTGCATATCACAATTGCATGTTGCATATGTCAACGGCCCTTTGTATTGTGTGATCCAATCGTCGATCACTGATCGCATCAGCATATCACTATTGCTTTATCAGCATATCACAATCACTGTGTTCATCACATGCCATCACTTGACCCTCCGAAATGTGATTAGCAATTAATTCCTGATCATTGATCTTCTCTTTGATCCGACGGTCAATATTCCATCGCAATCGCTTTGTCAACCTAATCGCAATCGCAAGTCATAATGGCCCGGGGTTTTGATATCGCATGAAGGCCTTCCTCTGATATGATATATCGGAGATCACTATTGGGGAGTCCTTCTGCATTTGCTTAAGTCATTCCTTTGAACTCTTCCGATGCAATTTTCTTCAAGGAGCCTTTAAATCCATTTTTATAATAAATTGCCTCCTTTTGTAAGGATAATGGGCAATCTTATTTTTGCAATAACTCCTTTGTCCGGAGTCCATTTTGGTCCATTCAAATTGCAGTAGATTCAGATTGAAAAGATATACACAATGAGACTATTCCTAAGAGCATCCTTTGACTTTCATTTTCCTCAGTGAGGAATATTTTTAGACTTAAAGTCTATACTAGATCCATTTTTGGATCACACCTTCCCACTAAAAATCTTTTGGACTCCAAAAGACTGATATACTGATCTGAATAGTAAATGAGAATACATCACCCTCTTCTTTTAGCCTCCATACATTTGCCTTGCATAGTTCTTTTGAACCAAAGCTTTTGAACACTTTCCTTCCTGGATGTGCTTGTTCTCCTAGGAAGAACTGTCTTCCTCCTTGACTTCCTGCAAAACTCCTGATAAGAAGGTCACAAAAGGTAGTTTGAACTTCTCTGCCTTGATCATTGATCCAAGGTGGCTCACCAATGTGAAGTTACATTTGCTTCACAAAATTTTACATTTGTACCTGTTTGACATACTGTCAACAACAACAGGATTACAGACAATAACTAGATGGCTTAAACTCCTGCTTCAACAAAAGAAACAGATTTCACATCTTGTGAACACCTCCATGTCTTTACATCTGCATACAAATGATTGACTAGATAACAAGCCAACAAAACATGCCTTTAAAACAATTGACCCTTCAAGTCAAGCATGTAGAGAAAGAACTTTAGGATTCTTTTTCAAAGATGAACACTTCATCATCGTCTCCATCTTGGAGACCAAATCAACTTTTATCAAGTTGATATTGCATCACATGCATGTTTACAACAAAGTAATCAACCCTTCAAGTTAATCACACATACATGTTCAAATACAAGGAAATCATCAACATCCCTGTGGTCATGCATATCATGCTTATGCATGCATTTCACCTTTCAACATTCACTTAAGCACACCATACTTTCAAAGCTCAAATGAATATAATGTTGCAGCAATGAAGTGAGTCTCCTACTGAACTTTTCCATTCAACTTCTTGGTAAAATCCTGCAACTTGCATCTCATTAACAAAGAAATGAAAATAAATGTGATACATTTCTGTTCACATCAAAATATTAATTGGATAAGAACTCTAACCATTTCTTACCGATCCATTTTAAAGGTCCTTCCTTTATCTACACATCAGCAGCAACATGTGAATCATCTTGAAACATATCATTTATGGAATCTTTCTTTCCATCCCTGTCATTCTCTCTTTCCACCTTCTTCAAGTTTTTTGGAAGCATAATTGGATTCAGAGTCCAACATTTTGCAGCAATATGTCCTTGCTTATGGAAGTAAGTGCAACACATGTGCATCTTCTTGACAGCATGATTTGCCCTGTTTAGTGGACCCTTGGCTTCTTGCTTCCTTTCCTTCAAAAGTTTCATGTATGTGGCCATTCTCTTCCAACATCTAGAAACATTATGGTTAACCAAACCACAAAAGGAACATGCAATTCTTTTCCCATGCTTATATGGAAATTTATCATCCTTTACATAATCAAAAGGAACATGATTAGAACCATATTTATACCTTTCTCTTTCACCTTTATTACCTTCATGAGGAGGTGAATTGAAAGAAGAAGTAGCTCCCTTTGGAACACCATCAACCTCTTCAATGGTTTCAGAGTTTCCACAACTCTCTGGTTCAAATGTATGCTGATATACACCTTCTTTCTGCAAAGTATGCTTCATACGATTGCATTCCCCAAGAATACAATCTTCACAATATTGAGGTATAAGACCTGCAATGAAACTCCTTCTTGGAGCCGTTTCAATGGTCTTCATGGAAGCTTTGGAACTCTCTCCATAAGCTTGTCCATAGCCAAGACCCATATACTTAGGCCTTTCCTCAACTATTATTGGCTCAACAATACCCTGTGCATGTTTGCCCAAGCCATTTCCTTCATAGCCTATCTTGGACATAAACTTGGAACCTATGCCTCTGGTTTGTTTTTCAAAAGAACCAATATAATCATTCTTAGAGGAAATTGAAGACAAACTGGAATTATTTACCTCTTCTTCAAGCTGATACTTGACCAAGGCTTCTTTGGCAACAAAGATCTGTGTCTCCAACTCATGCATCCTTTTCAGGTTCATATTTGCAATATGAAGTTGCCTCTCCATTTCCTGCAATTTGTCAGAAAGAAACTACTTCTCTTCCTTCATGGAATTCAACTTCTCTCGATGTATGATGCTCTTCCTTCCATCCTCATACATTTCACTCACCATATCCATCATGGTGAACAAGTCTTGCTTCATGTCTTCATCAAAGAATCTTGTGAAGAAAGAAGAATTTGAGGACTCACTTATAAAAGTTGTCATTACCAAAATGAACAAAAGAACTTCAAACAAGATTAATAAAGAGCTTATTCAAGCAACCTTTTGCAAAAAACGTCTTATGCTTCAAGGATTGCTTTGAGGTCCATTGTGATAAGAAGAATGCCTTCAGCCCTTCTTCCTTCTTTTCCTCTCCTGGACTTAGCTAACAACAGCTTTCCCTTCACCTTTGCACACTCAAACAGTCATTTTACAAACAATCAAACATAAGAATTTGACTAGTTGAACTCCTTTCAACTCAAACAAGCATGTAGATTTCTCTGTCAATCAAACATTATGATCTTATATCACCTGCATCATGATACAATCTACTTCATGATACTACCTGCTTCATGATACCACCTACTCTGGTATAACTTAAGCTCTGATATAACCTTCTTTGAAGGTGGGGTTAATCAACCTGATCCTCTGATACCACCTGATCTGAAATGGGGCACTAAGGGTTTCTTGTCAGCTTACAAGAACCTATCCCACTCCAAAGCTTAAACAATCTCCAAGATCTAGCTTATGCTTGACAATTTGCGGAATAAATAACTTGAAATAGGTGTATGCATATGTTTGTACTTTAACTGTTAAGTGCTTTAAATTTATTTGCTTGAACTGATATAAAACATATAACAACAAATACAAGGCAGCAATACACTATCACACATAACAACAATATAATATGGAGTTCACTGAAACCTCTTGGACTACATCTCCTTGAGCTCTAATCAACTCGATTAGACTCTTTGGGATTATGGCTGAATTCTTTTACAAGTTCCACACTTAAATCCAATAGGTTACAACTGAACCATTAGGCTTAGAATACCGTTTTTATCCCTGGCCATTTGGCTCTCTGGCTCTCAGCTCTTGGCTCTGGCTCTCGGTGTCGAATCTGGCTCTAGCTCTAGCTCTCGGTTCTCACTCTAGCTCTAGCTCTTGGCTTTGGCTCTGGCTCTGGCTCTGGCTCTGGCACTGGCTCTCGGTTCTGGCTTTAGCTCTGGCTCTGGCTCTGGCTCTAAATCTTGGCTCTGGCTCTTGGCTCTAGCTCTTGCTCTGACTCTTAGCTCTGGCTCTCACAAGCTTCTGGTTTCTCTTGACCTCCAAGCATCCCTCCACTTCTGAGTCACCCCGACTCTGCAGACCGCCTCCTCGGGGCTTAGACTCAGCATTCAAGCATCTCTGAGCCTCTTGGGCTTCTCTGCACTTCTCTTGAGCATAACTCTACCTCTCTGTGTTATCTGTGGTTCGCTTGACCTCCAAGCGAATCTCATTAACCTTCATGCCACCCTGTTAATTGAGCTCCCTATGCTTTTTGTAATACATCAGTTACAGTTGCCTCCATCATTGAAGACCACCTGTTTCACTACAAGAATCCATTCACAAATGGAAAGGAACTGGAAAGCATGGCCACCCAATCATTTTGCCTTCCTCTGTCCCTTCGATCATGAGGAATCATTCCTTCCCAGCTCTTCAACTCTTCATGCTTCATAATGCATCCCTATTACAAAAACACCCACTCATTGCGTGGCATAGTTGTGATGCCTGTTTCCAAATGGAAATGAACCAGAGGCCACAGGAAACCCTGTCATTTGGCCTTTCTGTGTAGAAATCTGGAAAATCACCAAATAACGAAATACACAGGAAAAATGCATCAGGAGCCATTTAACCAGACTTCAAATAATATAGGATCGCATCTATATCCCTCTCAGGTTCATGTTCTTCATTGCTCATCGCAAATCGCATTGCCTATGGCCAAACACCAAATACACAAAGATACACTAAAAATCTAAAAAACTGGATTTGAAAATTTATGCAATCGCTTTCATAAACCTCATGAAGTCTATACTAGATCCATTTTGGATCATAATACCAAGAGAAAAACCATCATCTAAAGCACCTTACAGGATGAGCACTCTAGAATTGGTGGAACTGAAGTTGTAGCTTAAGGAAATGCTTGATAATTAGTACATAACGCCAAGTGTATCTCCTTTGGGTGCACCATTGTTCTTTGTAAGGAAGAAGGATAGTACTCCTAGATTGTTAAGAGGGTTAATAAGACAATATTTTACAATGGAAGGACCGTCACTATATGCACATACAACGTTTTTTTTGTTTTCTTGTTTCCTTCCTAACTATTGTCAAACCTGGCTACAAGAAGATACAACAATAAAGAGACTTGGGTAAATGCTCATGTTTCTAGGTAAATACTATGGTATTCTCCCATTTAATACTTAGACGAGTGTGGATGTCTCCAGTTTTTCTCTTTTGATACATAGAATGTTTAGTGTAGGTGATATTTATAAAAGCCCTCTATTTCAAAAATTTGGGAATGGTATTCAACTGTTGTTGTTGCATCTTACTTTTAGATCCTTATTCTCCAAGTGAAAGCAGCTGTGCCCTTTCTCTTGTGGGGATTTATTTCTCCTTAAGGCTTAACTATTATTCAGTCCAAACGTGGCCTGTTTAGGTTCCAAGGGTTTAGGATTTCATAGTTTTCAGTATTAACTCCATCTAGCATGGGGTTGAATAATCATTGTATAATCATTATGCCACTAGATTATTGTAATTTATGTTTTAAGAATAAGGGAATTGTGACTTAAATGTTCAAGACTATTTTATATGCACTTATTTCCTTATAATAAGGTTCTAATGCAAACTAGCTTTTGTAAATTTATCTTGTTGAGAAATGGCAACAAGAAATTCAAGTTTAAATTTGTCATTGAACTTAAACTATGAATTAAAATCAAATTCTATTCTTGTAGGAACTTGTAAATAGTTAATTAAGTTTATTTAACTTAATTAGCTTAGGAATTTCAAGTTGGAAGTCTTTTTGAGGTCATGTATATGTTCTCCCTAAGTTTTAGGGGTCCACAATGAGTTTAATTGTGAGTTGTAATTAGATAAATCAATTTAGTAAGTTCTGTTTAGTTAAATTAGTTCCAAAATGTTTGAGAAACTAATAGAGAGTTAACAGTCAGTTGGTGCACTAGTCCATCCACAAGTTTCACTCTAGTTAACTAAAGATTCACTCATCAGAAACTCATGGATTTCAATTCTAAGAAAGATCTACTTGATACTAGAGTGCAGGGACAATTTACTATCAGTTGTATGATTTACTGAGTTGTATAGATCATGCATGCAATTAGGAAGTCAAACTAGAATATATTGTGTAGTTTTGGAAGCACTCGATTCCCATTAATATGGGTTATTCAACCATAGGAATTGCGCAAGGAAATAGGGGCTTGGAGGGCAGCAGAATTGGCTAAGTGTTCGCTAAGAGCTTTCTTGTGAGCTGAGAGAGTTGAGCATTCTTGTGCAGAATTCTTCTACTGAGAACAAGCTTTGTATCTTCACTCACATTTCTGATATATGCAATATAAATAATGGGGTTTTGAGCAATGGCTTTCCGTAGATACATCTTGTGTTATGTGTCATTGACTTATCTTCCTATTGTTCATATTGTTTCCATCAATCTATTGGCTTCTGCTAGCTGAAAGTAGCAGTAGGTTCTTCTCCTGTGCTTTAGTAAATTGCATGAGCTTGTGAATCTAGAGGAAATTCTACATGGTATTGGAGCTAAAGACAGTATACTAGAGGACATTTCGAAGTTTTTATTTTTGGGTTACATGTGAAATTCGAATTTGCAATACATGCTTCAAGATCAGCATATGGCGTTCTATGGTTTTCAACTCGAGTATGTCTTCATCTCGAATTTTATAGCCTAGAGGGACAAAATGGAGGTTGTGCTAGAGGATAATGGCTTGTAGGAATTCGTTGATCAAGAAATTTCTAAGCTAGCAGCATCAGATGAAGATAATTTGGTCGAATGGAAGAAGTGTGTGGCAAAGACAACGTGGATAATCCTTGAGGGAGTTCGACACCACATTGTCTTGAGTCTCCATGGAAAGGAAACTCGGTATGTTATGTGGAAAGAATTGACGTACTTGTATCAGAACAATAGTGACCAAAGGAAATTGAAATTGAAGGACAAACTTTGAAAAATCAAAATAGAGAAAGGTGAGACTATTACAAAATACTTGACCAAGTTCACTCAGTGTCATGATGAGCTTGGAAGTTTTAAAATCATAGTTTTTTAGGATGATATGGTGAGTCTTGTTCTTCTAGGACTCCCAAAGAGTTGGCATAGTTATCAGGACTCTGTCAATGGTCAAGAGAAGCTACTAGATTGGGAATGATTGTGGTCAGATTTGATGCAGGAGGAGATCAAGAGGAACACCATGGATGGCTCTTCATCAACAACTGGTGATGAAGAGAATTGTGCCTTAGAGATTAAGGTGAAGAAGGGGAAAGGGAAATCTTCCCATTCCAAATCAAATTCTTATCATGGTGGTAATAAGAAATACATGACAAATGTTTAAGTTCTTGCACTATCATGAGATGGCCCATTTTTTTGCAAATTGTCCACACAAGAAGTCCAAGAAGAACTCCTCAAAAGGATCAGTGGGTGAGGCTTTCGCCTCTCAATTAGAGTTAGACTTTTCCCTCATTGCATGCATGCTGTCATCAATGATGGAAGGTGTTGGGTACTTAGAGAGTGGAGCTTCATTCCACATGACTGGCAACATGGAGTTATTTAGTGACTTGGAGGAGAAAAATCTCCTTATGCATATCAAGATGGGTGATGACGAGAAGTATGGTGTTACTGGATTGGTCACGATTACTTTTTAGAGGGAGCATGGGGCTCCACTCACCTTGAATAATTTTATGTATGTGCCCGGGTTGAAGAAGAACTTGGCATCCATTACCATGCTTGAGGATAGAGGTTATGATGTGATCTTATCAAAAAGAAAGACATTCCTTCGACAAATAGCCATAGGTCAAGTAATGAAGTTAGGGATTCTAGTGAATAATCTCTATAAGTTGGAGGTAGAGGAGTGTGTTTCTATGAGAAAAAAAGTAGAAAGGGTGTAGAGTCAAGACATTGGCGAGTTGTGGCACAAGCTATTGGGTCACTTGCATCATGGGGCTTTGAAGATATTGTAGCAGATCTCTAACAGTCTTCCCAAAGGTATGCTTGAGAAATTTGATACATGCAAGGGGTGTACTTTGGGAAAATACACCAAGTCTTCCTTTCACGAAAGAGATAGTTGAGGA
Source organism: Pinus tabuliformis (assembly GCA_031772625.1). Classification (NCBI taxonomy): domain Eukaryota; kingdom Viridiplantae; phylum Streptophyta; class Pinopsida; order Pinales; family Pinaceae; genus Pinus; species Pinus tabuliformis. Next base: position 1,280,216,852 of record CM062817.1, on the reverse strand, counting down.
GAGGCTATTCTAGAGTGAGTCCACTCATATGTGTGTGGACCATTCTCAACAACATCCATGGCCAAACATAGGTATTATGTTATATTTTTTGATGAATTTTCTCGAAATTGTTGGATATTTTTCATGCAGAAAAAGGATCAAACCTTCACAAAGTTTCGTGAGTTTAAATCATTAGTGGAGAAAGAATCAGGCAAGAAGGTTAAAGCTCTATGGAGTGATAATAGTGGTGAATATGTCTCAAATGAGTTTAAGAACTTATGTGCAGCGGAAGGGATTAAATGGGAGGTGACGACACCCCATAACCCTCAGTAGAATGGGGTGGCCGAGAGGAAGAATAGAAGCATACTAGAGGTAGCAAGGGTGATGATGCATGATTAGCGCATACCACTACACTTGTGGGCTGAGGCATGCAACACAATGACTTATTTTCAAAACCGTAGCCCATATTGAATACTTGAGATGAAGACACCAGAGGAGGCTTATTCCGGTAAGAGGTCAGATGTTGGTCACTTAAGGATTTGTGGGTAATCAGTATACTTCCATGTGACCAAAGATGCACGGAAGAAGCTTGAGCCAACAACAGATTTGGGGATATTTGTGGGGTACACTCATACACCTCACAACTATCGAGTGTACTTGTCAACCAATAGGATGACAATGATTGCAGGGATGTCAAATTCAATGAGGAGAAGGCCATGGGAGTTTCGATGAGAGGGAGACTGAGATACATGCGATTGAGGAGATTCTAGCTCCTAAGGTTGAGGGACCTCAAATTGACATGGAGCAGCCACATGCTAAGGATCCGGGAGTGGAGATATCCACTCTGGAAGAGTCTTCCAGAGAGGGAAGAAGGCACACTAGAGAGGTTAACATATTGTTGGATGATGCATGAGAGAATGTGGGATCACCCACTTCTCAACACAGGAAGAGGAGATCACCTAAGAGGTTCACTAGATACATCGTTGTTATGGGCGAATTTGTTGTGACAGATCCATCTTCCTTTAAGGAAGCACTGCAACAGCTGGTTTGGGTTGATGCCATGGTGGAGGAGTATGAATCCATAGCTTCTAATAGTGTTTGGGATGTGGTCCCGAGACTGGAGGAAAAGTTATTTGTGAGCTCCCATTGGCTTTACAATGTAAAGCAAGATGCAGATGGTAGTGTGGAGAAGAATAAGTCTAGATTTGTGGCCCGTGGCTTTTCACAAGTAGAGGGAATTGACTATGATGAGACCTTTGATCATGTTGCAAGGTACTCATCAATCAGATATATATTGGCACTATCAGCACAGATGAGTTGGAAGATAAATTAGATGGACATGAAGACAACCTTACTTCATGGCACGATTGAGGAAGAGGTGAACATAGAGTGTCCTGAAGGTTTTCAAACCATTGACTGTGAGTCACATGTGTGCCAGATCAAGAGAGCATTGTATGGGCTGAAGTAAGCACCCCATGCTTGGTACACCAGGATAGATAGCTACTTCATCAGCTTAGGCTTCATGAAGAGTGAAGCGGATGTGAACCTATACCACATAGTGGTGGAAGGTAAAATATTGATCATTGTACTTTATGTTGATGATCTCATACGATGATCAATTGATCAAATCTTGCAAGGAAGACCTTGCAAGAGAGTTTGAGATGAAGGAATGAGGCTCCCACATTACTTTCTTAGCATGTAAGTATGGCAAGGTGACAGGAGTTGTTTGTGTCTCAAGGAAATTATGTCAATGAGACACTGAGGAAGTTTCACATGGAGAGATGCAAAACTATGGAGACTCCTCTAGCAAGTAACCTGAGGGAAGAGGATGCTACGTCAAGGGAAGTAGTGGAAGCCACTATTTACAGGAAGCTTGTGGGTTCACACATGTACTTGGTGAACACAAAACCAGTATGTGCTTTGCAGTTAACCAGCTTAGTCAAGCAATGGCTAGGCCTACCAAGTTGTACTGGAAGGCGGCAAAGCATGTGTTGTGATACCTCAGGGGAACTTCTCAATATGGATTATGGTATAAACAGATAGAGGGAGTGAAGCTTCAAGGCTTCACTGCTATAGATTTAGCAGGGAGTCCATTCGACCGAAAGAGCACATCAGGAGGGATCTTCAGTATTGGGTCAATGGTAGTTTCTTGGTACAGTAGGAAATAGAGATCTGTTGCACTCAATTCGGCAAAGACAGAGTACATGGCTATGAGTCAAGTAGAATGTGAGGCCATCTAGATGAGGAAGATCCTAGTTGGTTTGTTTGGTCAACATATTGATCCAACTGTGATTTACTGCGATAATCAGAGTTGTATCAAACTCTCTGAAAATCTAGTTTTTCATGATCAATCCAAGCATATTGATATCCAATATCATCATCTCAGATATTATGTATTGAGTTGGATTATGGTGTTAGAGTACATTCCTATGGAGAAGAAAGATGCTGACATTTTGACAAAGGCATTGTCAAGATGTAAATTTGAGTTTCATAGAGACATGATCGGGGTAACTGACAATCCCTTTCTTGTTGAGAGGTAATGTTGAAAAATGGCAACAAGAAAATACTAAAAGATATTTTTTTTTGTTCATTGACTATTAATATTATTATGACAATTACAAAAATATGATATAATCTTAATTTAAAATTAAAAATAAAAATAAAAATAACGATAATACTAAAATTCCCCATATAATAGTCTAGGCATTCAACATGGAGCCATTTAACAAGATAGTAAATTAATCAATCCTACCTTGGATAGTAATTTATTCACAATTAAACTAATAATAAAATTTACTTTACATAGAAATTTAAATTCAATACTTTAAGAATTTATCAATAATAGGATGTGTAAGTCTAAATTTAATTTTTATATAGATATATGTTTCTATATAGATGATTGTTTGAGATAAGTTTATAACCATTTTAAATTGTATTACATTCTTCATTTTATTAATTTTATAATAAAATAGATGAATAGATAAACATTATAATATGAAATATATATTTAATAACATTCATTTTTTTATAATAAACTATATTATCTTATTTTGTTTCTATATTATTTTTTTTATTTTTTTATTTTAAAAATATTTGGTTAACAAATTATTTTACACATAAATACATATTTTATTGCTAAATATTACAAATTATCTTATTTTATTGAGATATAGTTTACTAGTACAACCACATTATAAATACTAATGTGGTTGATATAGTCGAAGGCTTAATACATATAACAAAAAAATTATTGCAAGAAAAAACTAAGGCTTCATATATATAACAAAAAAAACTATTGCAACACGAAGAATGCCTTACCAATGCTCACGTTTACCTCATTAACCATGTATAAAAAGATTATGGGTCAAATTTAACTTGAGAAGAAAAAAGAAGTACACATCTTTTTCTTTTTTTTGTTGACTATCGGAATCGGCAACAATGGTGGTATCGTACTTATGTTACACGGGGTCAAATCCCACCAGTTGCCACTATAACCTCTAGGAGGAATCGCCCAGCCTGCAGGAACGACCCTCGGGTAAGACGAGACTCGAACTCGTGATCTGCACAACGTCACAGATGACTTAATAGATCGTCCACTGGCCACGAGACCAAACCTCTGTAGGCAAGTACACATCTTATTATAAACTAGACCATTTTGTTAAATATTTTATTTATATATAAATGAATGTTATAAATAATAGTGAGGAACTTATCATGGAGGAACTTATTAGAATTGGAATAATCTCAAATCTCTAAAATTGGTGAGTTCGAAATAAAAAGCCTCAAATAACATACCCGTTACCTTAATTCTTTTAACTTTCCTAACTAATAAATATGAAATATACTAAATTTCATAATAATCCATACATAATTAATTTCACAAAATTAAAAAAGGAAGTCTGTAATTATGCACTAGTGAGAAAACTCTAGCCAACTAAGTTTCTATCCACATATAATTAGATGTAGAAAATTAAAAAGACAAGAGTGTAATTATGCATTATAAGTCTAAAACTATGGAAAGCTATTAATCTAAAATTACGGAAAACTATTATCAATAACAAAGAGAAACTGGGTTATATGCCTCTAATTATGGAACGCTATTGGTCTATAATTATAAAACCTATTACCAACATAGAGAAACCCTCCTACCGACTACTTTTGCTAGAGAAACTGCCCTACCGATTACCTTGTCCTTGTCCTTGGAAAAGAATAGAGAGGAACTTGCCTTCGTCCACATGCTTCTTTCATATCCAACTAGGACCCATCACCTTCAACTCCTTAGTCAAAAGTGTGCACAAACTGAGTCAATGCAACCTGAATCGTAGGAATAGCCATTGGCGCCCCTAGGCATCGTATCCTTCCTGAGCCAAACAACATCATACGGAAGTCTGATTGAAATGTTCGCCATCCATGAATCTCTCCAGCTTGAATTGGGAAGCATCTGCCCTCCACACATTGGGATCCCTTCCTAGAGAAGCACATTCACCATGACCGTTGCTTTCTTAGGTATGTAGTATCCTCGTACTGTTACAGCCTCTAGAGATTCATGAGGAACCACTAGGGGCGCCGGTGGGTATAGATGTAGAGTCTCTTTCACCACACAGTGTAGATATTTCATGCTTGCCAAATCGGACTCCTTTACTTGGCTATGTTGGCCAACAACTGATTCGATTTCCAGCTACAATTTCTTCATTACATGGGCATGTCTGAGCAGCTCACTCATTGCCCATTCTAACATAGTTGATGTTGTCTCCAACCCTGCCACAAACATGTCCTGCACAAATACAAATCCACTTAATGTAAAGTGATGGTTAACTAAGGATCGAGGGTCATAAATAATATAGAATGGAAGAGACCCAACGACCGTACAAGAACAAGAGCCATGCAGAGTAGTAGCACATCGACAAACTCTTGTCGATGTGCTATCTGGCATGGGAGTCCAGAGGCTGTGGTCATGACATGATCATCTATATTCAAATTCAAACTTCTGTGATCTATATCATAATGTATAAAGAATTTTTCTGAAGAAATCACATTGAAGATTTTGGTCCCCGCATTTTGAACCAATAAGTGTGGTTCATCTTCAGGGCACGATGAACAGATCTAGGAAGAAGGTTAAATATGGAGACAGGTCAACCTAACAGCTAGAAAATAACAAAGATATTTAACTAAGGGAGGTAAAGGGGAATGTTTAATAATATTTATATAAATATTATTAATTTATTAATTGTTTATTTTATTATTATTATTATATATTTATATATATATTATCAACTTAATAATGGCTATATTTGATGATATTCGACTCATTTATATTATTTTATTGATATAACCGAATATAATAATTAAAGATTAAAAATAATAACTAAACCTATTTTTGCTGTATCATATTAAATTATAATGTATAAAAATATTATATAGTAATTAGTATATTTATTTATAATGATTTATATATACAAAGAAGCTAAAGATTAGGGTTTCAAAAATATTTGATTCATTTTATTTTATTTATATATACAAAGATTAAACTACTAATAAAAAGTAAATATATAATATATCTATGTTATATTAAAAATTAAAAATTAATAAAAGGAGATTCAATATTACTAAACAATAGTATAAATAATAATAATGCTAATAATGAAATATTGTTCATAATAATAATAATAACTAAGGGGCCTAGACAGTGACAGAGAAAATTAAGAAGAGAGGGCGGGAATCCAACAACCACTGATTTTCTAGCTGTGGTCCCTATTAATATTACTGGAAGACCTCTCAATTTCAATGGCTTCCCTGAACTTACGATGGTGGAAATAAGGAATCTTAGCGATAATCCTAGCCTCCTCAATGCATATATGATGCTTGGTCTTCTCTGCATGTTCGATCGAAGCTGAATATTTGGCCCTCTCGTGCTTGATATCAGCAGCATGTTCCTTAATCCTCTCGTTAATAGAACGACAAGTTTCACCCATGTATGAGGTTCCACAGGAACAAGGGATGATATAAATGTCTTTCATATCCATAGGGTTTACATGGTCTTTAACAGAGTTCAGGGAACTTCTAATGGTGCTAAGAGGTCTAAAGGTCAAAGGAATATTATGCTTCTTCAGGATTCTAGCAATCTTGTCAGTCATCCCTTCGATGAAGGGGAGGTGGACTCTTTAACTGAAATCCATGGGTTTTCTCTTGACCTTGGTCAGTCGTCCCTTCGATGAAGGGGAGGTGGACTCCTAAACTGCAATCCATGGGTTCTTTCTTGACCTTGGGACTTTTGCTCACTCTGAGGAAAGCTTTGACACCCTACTCCCTACTATAGCCATTTTCGAAAAAACCATTAAGGAGATGGGATTTTTCGTGAGAAAAGTGCTCTTCATCGGAAATTCTAAGAGCCCGAGTGGCTAACACACTGAGAACACCTATATTACAAGAAAATGGTGAGAATCTTCCTGAAATCACCACCCAAATCATTATCAGAAAATCTCGCGTCCCCAATATTCACCCAACAATATTGGAAGTGAGAATAGAGATGATATTGCTCACATTCACACCCATTCGTCCGTTCTCACTCTCCTCCCATATTGATTGGTTCATCGCAAACACCTCTTCCTCTCGCACACCCTTGAAGGACTCGATTCTTTTGGTGGTCAGTAGTTTTAACACACATATTTCTCATTTGCCTCCAATGATCTCCATATGGAGAGAAGATCACATCTTTTGAATGGGAAAACATTATTCTCCCACCGGCTCTTGGAGGTCAGTTGGAAAAAGTGTAAGATTTTTGAGATACACAGATCTAGATCTGCAAAACAATAAACAAGCTTGCAAGAGAAGGAAGGAAGCGAGCAAGAATTGAGAAAAGAATAAAAATTGATTCTACAATATTAGTTTTAGAATAAATACATAAAAGCAACTAAGTTAAGCTTAGTTGTACATGCAATAACTAAAGCTAACTAAAGCTAAGTGTGCTTTATCTTATGTTAATGTGTACATGTGCCACATGCAAGCAATAAGTTAACTGGAGCTAATCTAGGTGCATGTACACCAACACAGCTAGTCTAAGTGCATGTACACTAACACCCCCCCTTAAGCATAACTTAGGTGAGTGTGATGCAAAATGAATGAGTCCCGGCAACACGGCCATTTTAGGTACCCATATACAATGCATAAAAAGGAGGAAAGAGGGAAAACCCAGTGGGAAGAAAACCCCCCCTCAAAATATAATGCAAAAGTAGAGAAAAGACAACTGCTAGGTAGTCGTGTCTTTCACCCCGAGACGATCTCGCAGGAATCGAAAATTCTGCTCAGTGAAAGTCTTGGTGAAGATGTCAGCAATCTGCTCGGAACTAGGACAGTACTGAAGATCGATGATCCCATCATGAATGAGTTCTCTAATGAAGTGAATGTGGATCTCGATGTGTTTGGTACGTTGCCGCTGCACTGGATCTCTGCAAAACTTTAGCGTACTTTGATTATCGCACCAGATGACAGTTGGATGATGGACAGTAATCCCAAGCTCAGATAGGAAATGTTGTAGCCAAATTGCCTGAATAGTGGCATTGACTGCTCCTCTATACTCGGCCTATGCTGATGATAAATCAATGGAAGCCTGCTTCTTACTTGACCAACAAATTGGGTCGGATCCCAAACTAAGTACATAACCGGAAGTAGACTTGCGATCAATGGTGTCGCCAGCCCAGTCTGAATCTGTGAACCCGATGAGATTCAAAGAACAATTGGTTGCATAATGAATCCCATAGGTGATTGTCCCATGGACATATCGAAGGATGCACTTTGCAGCATTCCAGTGTAACTCATGTGGCTCCTGCATGTATCTGGAAACTGCTCTGACAGCATAGGAGAGATCAGGACGGGAGTGAGTGAGATAAAGAAGACTTCCCAGAAGTTGGCGATACAATGTGCAATCAACCAATGGCGTGTCTTTGCCATTCTCAAGCTTTATCCCTGATAAGAAAGGTGTGGCTGCTGGCTTGCAGTCACTCATGTGAAATCATGCCAAAAGATCTCTGGCATATTTTGGTTGAGAAATGGTAATGCCAAAATCACGCTGATGGATCTCTAGTCCAAGGAAGAAATTTAGCAAGCCCATGTCTGTCATAGAAAACCGCTTATGCAATGCAGTTTTGATGTTAGTAATGACAGAAGCTGAACTACCCGTTATCAAAAGATCATCTACGTAGAGTACTATGATCAACAAGGAGTCAATTTTCTTCAGAAAATAAACATTGGAATCAGATTTGCAGCATACAAAATTTTGAGATAACAAATAAGAATCCATCTTTGCATACCATGCTCTAGGTGCCTGCTTGAGGCCATAGAGAGACTTTTTTAGTTTGCATACCAGAGATGAATTTTGCATGTATCCCAGTGGCTACTCCATGTAGATTTCCTCCTCGAGATCACCATGAAGAAAGGCATTCTTCACATCCATATGATGCACCTCCCATCCTCTTGCTGCTGCAATGGAGAGAGCTAGCCGAATGGAATCCATTTTTGCCACTGGAGCAAAAGTCTCATCATAGTCAACACCATGTACTTGCTGAAAACCTTTTGCTACCAATCGTGCCTTATATCGACTAACTTGGCCATTTGATGCTTTCTTGGTCTGGTAAACCCACTTGCATCTCACAAGTTTGCAATTTGAAGGTAGCAGAACCAAATCCCAAGTCTGGTTCTCAATGAGAGAGTTATATTCCTCATCCATGGCGGCTTCCCATTCAGGATGCCCATTTGCTTCTGCATAAGTTTGTGGATCAGATCCATGCATCATATAAGCATGCATGGGCATGGATGGCTCCATAGCTAAGAGTGCTTGCGGATCTTCCTCAAACAGAGGGATAGAGGCAGGATCATCAAGGATATCACTCATGCTGCGCCATTTTTTTGTTGAAGGTGGTCGAGAATCTTCCGAACTACATGTAGAAGTATGATCTCGATGTTCAACAACTGGTGGTCTAACAGGGGTCACAGGAAAAGACTCATCTTCATCAGAATGCTGGTCTGAAGTTTCATCTGCATACTCATCAATGAGTGGTGATGAAAATTTGGTAACAAGTTCATCTACTGGTGCATGCGAAATATATTCGTCAAACTTTACACTCCTTTCAATAAAGAGCTCTTCAGTGTGGATATCAAGCAATCTGTACCCTTTGACTTCATCAGAATATCCAACAAACATGCATGCTTTGCTTTGAGGCTCCAAAGCCTTTCTCTTCTCTGGAGGAATGCGGGCCCATGCTCGAGATCCAAAAATGCGGAAATGACTAACTTCAAGTTGCATGCCAGTCCAAGCCTCAAAAGCTGTTTTTCCAGTAACAGATTTATGAGGAGATCTGTTCTGGATGTATGAGGCACAATTAATAGCTTTGGCCCACAATTTCGACGGAAGAGATCTTGCATGCAACATGCAATTATCCATCTCTTTCAAAGATCGATTTTTCCTTTCAGCCACGCCATTTTGCTGTGGAGTGTAAGGAACTGTATGCCTGCTTCATCACAAAGATTCTTGATATCTTTGTTGACATATTCCGTCCCATTATCTGTGCGGAGTATTTTGATGCGTTTTCCAAACTGATTTTCCGCATGCGCTTTGAAAATCTTTAGATGTTGAAAAACTTCAGACTTGAGTTTCAAGAAGTAAACCCAAGTGAATCTCGTGTAATCATCTATAAATAACAACACATATCTTGCTTTGCTCATTGAAAGCACCGGAAATGGACCCATGAGATCACTGTGTACAAGTTCCAAAGGTGAAGAGGCTCTCCATGCATGCCCCTTCTCGATTTTTTCTTGTGGATGCTTTCCAAGAGCACATCCATTACAAACACCATCTGAAAATTCAATGGTTGGGAATCCTTTGACCATCCCTTGCTTACTAAGCTGTTGCATATATCTGAAATTCAAGTGCCCAAATCTCTCATGCCAAATCCTACTTTCTTCATTTGCATGCGTAAGTAGCAAAATAGAATCTGATTGAAGAACAAAATCAGAAAATGTATACAAACGAGATTGATCATTTACCTTGCCAGATGCAATCTTCAAATTGATTTTCATGTCATAAATGCTCACAGAATCTAGGGTAAATTCCACTTTCCTTTCGCTGCCTGTGTGTGTCATCTGATACACTGAGAGAAGATTCACAGAAAGCCTTGGAATATGCAAGACATTTTCAAAACTTCCATCTTCGAATTGCACTCTTCCTTGTCCAGTTGCTGCAACTGCAGAATTATCCCCCATGAGAATGGGAGGACCTGAGTATGCATGTAGAGAAGAAAAGGATTCCTTTGAAGAAGCCATATGATGTGAAGCTCCTGAATCGATGATCCATTCTTGTGGTGCAGAATGAAGAGCAATCAAAGCATGCCCGTTACCTCTTGGATCTGGTGCTTTTTCTCCAGACTTCTTCTTAGCATTCTCAGGAATGTGGTCTCCAAGATTGTGTTGCTGGAGTGTCTGCGCCATAAGATCTATAGTCTTCTTCATGCATGCAGATTTAGGATGAAAACCACGGTGGCAATAATTGCACATTGATTTCCCTTTCGTTCCTTTCCTTTCCTTTGAGCCAGATGATCCATCAGGGGGTTTGGGATGTCCTCCCTTTCTTGGATCAGGATCCTTCTTCCCTTTTCCTTTCTGATGGTCTTTGGAATTTGCCTTTCCTTTTGCATGCACAGTAAGTGCATGCGCTTTGGAATTTTTTAGTGTGCCCATTTTGATGAGCTTATCTTGCTCATGCATCAAAGACTGAATAAAAGAATCCAATGAGGGCATCTTCCAAGCTGCACCAGTTGCAGATCTGACTGTGTGGAATGTAGAGATGAATACTGCATACTCTGGACCAAGTTTTGATAAAATGGAAAGAATCAACTGATTTTTTTGCTTGGATTTGTCGATCCTGCATCCTTTCAGCTGAACCAACAAGGCTTCATACCTTGTGAAAAAATCTTGAATGTTCTCAAAGTTTCTCGGATCTAATGAGTTTAACTCATTTTCGAGAATGAGACCTTGCATTTCATCCTGTTTTCCAAACAATCATTCCAAAAGTTTCAATACTTCATTTGGAGTTGAACATGATTCAACATGAAATAGCAGTTCCGGAGAAATAGATAAACATAGGATGCCGAAGGCCTCGTCCATGCGATTGAAATATCTTGTTTTCTCCATTGCCGATGTTGGTTCAACTTCCGTTTCCATGGTTATTCGAAATAAGCCTCTACTTCTGAGATGAAGTTGAATCTTTGGCTTCCATTCGAAATAATTATATGGAGTGAGAATTGCCGATTGTAGAAACTCCAATTCAGACTCCATTCTTTGTTGTTGTTCAATCTTCTGAACCTGCAAATAAAATTGCTTGTGCACTGATTACAAATCCCTGTGCTCTGATACCATGTAAGATTTTTGAGATACACAGATCTAGATCTGCAAAACAATAAACAAGCTTGCGAGAGAAGGAAGGAAGCGAGCAAGAATTGAGAAAAGAATAAAAATTGATTCTACAATATTAGTTTTAGAATAAATACATAAAAGCAACTAAGTTAAGCTTAGTTGTACATGCAATAACTAAAGCTAACTAAAGCTAAATGAGCTTTATCTTATGTTAATGTGTACATGTGCCACATGCAAGCAATAAGTTAACTGGAGCTAATCTAGGTGCATGTACACCAACACAGCTAGTCTAAGTGCATGTACACCAACAAAAAATCAAGTCATGAGTTTTGAGGAACTCTTCGGCTACATCAGAAGAGGAAACTACGACCGCAGGGACGGAGCCCAAACGGAGAAAGGGAAAGGGACCATATTGCCAGCAAGGCCCTTAAGAGAACGGTGAGTAGGCTGTTTCAATTGGTGGAGATTTCCTATGATGAGCCATGCAGGGGTCCTGGTGGCAGTCTGGCACTCATCCTTTTCTTGTGAAGAAACCATATCAAGAAAAAAGAGAAGAGTATACAGACAATAGCGTCTGCGGCAGACCCTCCATTAGGGACTGTGAATGTTGCAGGCAAAGCTGGAGACACGCAAATTATGAAAAGCCATATCTCACACACCTTTCCTAAGCTATTTTGGAGAGCAACAACGTGTGCAGTTATTTATAGCCGTCAATGAGTGAATAACATAGGGTCGAGTGATCTCAAGTCTATTGTGAAATCTATGAAGAAAAAAACAGACATCAAACTTGCTCTTATGAAAAAATGCTTTTACGACCGACTGATTTCAAATCTTTGAAGAAAAAACGCTAAACTTAATTTCGTAAAATTTAGAAAACAGGTAATCATCTGTGACTAGTAACCTGTCCGCAAAACTCCAAAACAGGAACACAGGGGGTCCCACGAGGGACGCCGTCGTTTCAAATTTTCGGTGGGATAAAATATTTAGTGTCCTCCTTTAATATACTTTTGCCCAGTTAAAGTATTTAATATGTTTTAATAATATTTATCATTGTTTAAAGTAAGTTTATTTAATTTTTTCACTGACGTGAAATGTCGATTATATCCACGTTCATAATAATTAACCATTGTTTTCTAATATATTTAATATTTTTTATATTTTTCACATGATCAATGGGAATTTTAAAATAATGATGACGTGTCAATATATATTCTCCAATAACAATAATTGATAACTGTTTTGATGAATAAGAATTGCAATAAATTTTATGTTTTCAAAAAATAATTTATTAAATTCATCCTTCTATACTAAATTAATTTACATTCTCTAATAATAACAATTGGCAATCATTATTTTTTTAATGAAGAAACAAATTATTATAAATTTTTTAAATGAATAAACAAATTATTATAAATTTTGTCATTTTCAAAAAATATAATTATTAAATACATCTTCCAATCATATAGTGTTTGAATTAATTATAATATAATCTTTTGAATAGAAAAATTAAAATAATAATAAAATTCAATTATTAATACAATATTGTTAGTTTATTTTAATGTAGGATTATAGCAACAAATTTATTCCTTAATTGCTAATAGTTAATTTTTGGCTTATATCATTTCTACTGATTAATGTTATAAATTGAATATATCTATTATTTAGTATGGTAAAAAAACAAAAATAAAAATTAAACTTTTGATTAATCAATAACTTCATACTTATTGTATATCCCACTAACATAAATTAATTATGCATTAACTTTTAATTGTTTCTCAAATGTACAATGGATATATATGAGCATTGTTTAAGTCAACCCTATTTTACTATAGACATACATGAGAATTTTGTTAGGTTAACTTTATTTTTCATATGCCATGAAGTATCCTTTCCCATAGATCCATGACCAACCTCACAACCAACTATGTTCCTCTTGGCCTTACCACGAAATGAGAATAGTGGAGCATGATCAAGTCGATCAACCATAAAAATAATAATGTTGTAATTGTGTGGATAGAGAGAGAGAATCTATGACCAAATACAAACACCTGTTATGTGTGAACCATGCTAAGTAAAGATATTTATTATATTACTACAAGGAAGAACAATTAAGTATTACAATTAACTGAAATGAAAAATGTTTTTCATCTAACTATGTAATAGTTGCAAGTAAAGAACATAATAGAAAACAATATAGTAGTCTCAAAATAAAACATATGCATAATTTGATAAATATAAATAATGTAACCAAGATTTCCAGTAATAAAACATTTACAATAAACCAAATATCTTTAGATCATTATGCTTGGGTAAAAAAGAAGTGTTCCATAAACAGATAAATTTCTCAAAATTCTACATCAGATAAAGAAAACTCACCAAATTTTTTATATAAAAAAACCAAAAAAACTCACTTTCCAATAAGAAGCATATATCACAAATGCCCCCAGATGCGGGTGCCTAACGCTGCCTACATTGTGATGGGACTGGAGAGGGCGGAGCCGAGACGCCACCTGCCAGCCTTGTACAGCGGACCGGAAGCCATGTGGAGGGAGGATCATATGCAGGTGGGTTTAACAGGGTGTAAGGGAATGTTTGATGTTAACATTAATTTGTCGTCCATCTTCGCACGCGCTGGCTGGTATCGGCTCTCGGCTCCCATGAATGCCATAGTTATGGCGGGAGGGTCTCGAGGTAGGGGAAAATGCTTATTAACCAGTTTCCGCCATGGTTACACTCTGTTGTTCCTTGTGTTGTGTTGGATGGGCGCGGGTGCTGCTAGCTCGAAGCCTCCGTGTTGGTTGGGCTCTTGCTCTACTTCACCGTCTCCCGCTGCGGCTTTGGGCTCCCGTCCGCTGGCCTGTGTGTTTGGACTGCGATATACCTCTCCGGTGGTTTGTTCTGTAATCCATTACGGTGCTGTCATGCCTCGGCTCCGCCAAAGAATGCTCAGCCGCAGAGGCACCGCGCGGGGCGCTCCTTCTCGCCCTTCCTCCGGTGATGCCACCTCGAGTCAGCACCCACGCTCTCGCAGCGGAAGAGGGAACATTCTGAGGCCCAGCCAATTTCTCGAACCCAGCTCCCCAGGCTCCTCGTCTTCGCCCTCCTTCGGCTCAGCAATCTTCACTTTCAACTGTTCCCTTAATCGCCCTCGGATCATTGCCCATGTTTCAGTCCTCTTTCTAGAGGAAGCCCAAGAAGAGGGCGAATCCAGTGTTCATTGGGAGGGCCAAGGAACAGTTCCGCTGCCAACTGCAAGCTCACCGCGAGATATGGAACCACCGGCTAGCACTATCAATGACACCATAATGGCACCTGCGCCTCCGATTTCGAACGAGAATGAGGCGACCCAAGCTCAAGACCTGGCTGACGGAGGATGGTGCAGGATCGTGGAGGAGATTCCGGATGTTTAATCAAGCTTTGCAACTTCTTAACAGGTTTTGCGGCCCAGTAGCGAGGGCTTTTTTGTCAAATGTGTCGATCTTAGTATCTGCTATTGTGTCGAGGTCAATCTTTTGTTTCTGTTGTTTGTATTCCTCAGGATCCCTTACGCGGGACTGCAAAACATGGTCTATTTCATGTGGCCTTCCTTTCTGGCCAGTTGGTTCATTTTGCTCACTATGTTGTAATTTTACACTTTTAATGTGAATAGTAATATAGTCTTATTTAGAAAAAAATATATATCACAAATGCCTTCAAATACCTAAATACATTCAACCTTAAAGAATAGCGAGAAAAAGATTTAAGTCTCATAAGAAAGTTAAGATCAAACAACCCTAGTGAAACAAACATAACACATGTAAGAGTGTGACCAGAGATTTTCAAACATTAAAACCTAACATGAAAATTTCCAGAAAACTAAGCTTCTATTAGAAATCTAAATAGGCACTCACACTACAAGGGATTTTATGAGAATTTCGAAAGAAAAAAGCTTCTCTGAGAAATCTAAGTAGGCACTCACACTACAGGGAAAATCCTTGAGGCTATAACGTAAGATTTTAGTGATATAAAATTGCAAAGAAAATGTCAAGAAAATATTTGTTAAAATATTATTTTACGCTAGAGGATTCTTTGCGGAGATTATAACATAATTTTATCCGAACTAAAAAATTTAAGGAACCGGATATTTCAGTGAATGTCTTTTTAGGGGTGTGTTTCCTGGAAACATAGCGCTGTGTTTCATGGAACAAGTAGCATCGTTACGCTACATATATAAAATCACCGGGGCTGCATACATAATCAAAAGAACTTATGCGCTAAGGACGTAAAAGAAATAATGTTAATAATTTTAATAATGCACTGGCGCAATGTTATTAATTTTAATAATGCACTGCCGCTGGAAATATAATATTTTGTAGCATTAATGTCTTAGTTTTATGAAAACACTTTGACATAAAGAGTTACAACTCACCAAGGCGTTAATTGCAAAATTGCGTGAAGAACTAAACGCCACGGTGTTGTCTTTTGTCAAAAATGCATCAGTGACGGCGGAAAAGATGTTGTCAAAGTGATTTTATGTAATGTTTTAATGACCGAATAATTTCAAATCTTTGAAGAAAACAATGCTAAACTTAATTTCACAAAATTTAGAAAAATATAAGTGTGACTAATTCCCTGTTGCAAAATTCCAAAAACAGGAGGGACGACGTCGTTTCATATTTTCGGTGGCATAAAATATTTATTGGCTTCCTTTAATATATAATAATTCGTCGTACGCATTCCTATATCAACCCCAGGTCGATGGAGCGTCGTTGAGTTTTTTTTTAGTGAATGGCGTAGATTTATTCGCAACGGAATATGCCATTAAATTTTCGTCTGATTGGCAGATCTACGGCTCAGGTAGGAGGGAGCGTGAACCGTTGCAGTTTAATTCAAATTATTCGAAATTAAAATGATTTTGAATGTGGTGGCGGTTGAGGAAAATGGTGGGACGATCCAGCCTATCGCTGGTAACGTGGAACTGGTAATGTGGCACCCATGTCAAGTCGAAGCCCTTCCCGAGTCAATGTGTTTTCGTGTTTTTTAATAGGTAGAAAAATTTTAGGGGCTAACACTCGTAAATATGCTCATTTCCCATATTTTTACCAAAAAAATGTAAATTCCTTTTTCTTAAAAACAAATCACTCAAAGTTCTTAAGATAAAATCATTTTACCTTAAAAATTGTCAAAATCTTATACAACTATATAAAATTATTATAAAAGTTTATAACAATATAGTTAAATATTTCATAGCTTGGATATTAGGAATTAGTAAGATTTACTAAAGTTTCCACATTTCAAAATAAATTATCATCCTTAAAATTTTAGCTCATTAACAATTGTGTAAGAGTCTCAAATCCAACATGATAGAAAACAAACGGTTTCAATATTTAACTATTACAAAACTTCAAACCTTTTATTTTTGCAGCCAAATTTAATTGTTTTTGTAAAAAAATTCTTTACAAAGTTACAAAGTTCTAATTAAAAACTTAACATGTTTTCAAGTATCTTTTACAAGAACAAAATGTCATTGGCTAAGATTGGATCTAAACTTTATTTTAATTTGATTTTATACGTGCAGTCAAATTAAAATAAATTTTATGTATAATCAAGGTAAATTTAATGTGTAGTTAAAGTAAAATAAATTTTGTGAAACTAATTTTCATATTTTGTGAAAATAATTGTGATAAATATTGTCTCAATATGCAAATCAATCATGATCAACCATGGTGAACAATGGTCAATTGTCGTGTTGTGAGAAAGATTGTCTCAATATGTAAATCAACCATGGTCAACCATTTGTATTTTACAGTTTATAATATTTATCATAGGGTTTATATAACTTGGTTTATAATATTTATTTTAGGATCTATATAGGATTTTCTCAATATGGAAACAAATCATGGCCAACCATGGTCCAACATCGCATTGCGACAAATATTGTCTTAATATGAAAAACAATGATGGTCAACCAAGGTCAAACATGGTCCAAAGTCACATTTTCACAAACATTGTCTTGATATGAAAATCAATCATGGTCAAACATGGCCCAATGTGGCATTCTGACAAAGATTTTATCAATAAGAAAATCAACCATGGTCAACCATGTTTATTTTAGCGTGTATAATATTCATCTTAGGGTTTATATACCTTTGGTTTATAATATTAATCCATTGCGTATAATATTGTTCCCTTGGATTTATAGTCCCTTGGGTTTATTAATCTAAGGGTTCATTTTCCTAGGGTATAATATTGTTCAAAGGGTTTATAATATTAATCCTAGGGTTCAATATTAATCCCTTGGGTTTATAATCATGACCAACCATGGTCCAATGTCACATTATGACAAAGAATCTCTCAATATGAAAATTGACCACGGTCAACCATTCCCAACCATTGTCAAACATGGTCAATCATGGTCAACTATGGTCCAATGTCACAATGTGACAAAGGTGTCTCAATATGAAACCAACCATGGCCAACCATGGTCCAATGTTGCAGTGCCACCAAGATTGTCTCAAGATGAAAAATAGTCATGGTAAACCATGCTCAACCATGTTTAGTTTAGGGCTTATAATATTTATCTTATGGTTTATACCTTGGGTTTATAATATTAATCCCTATGGTTTAATATTATTCCCTTGGGTTTAAAATATCAATCCCTTGGGTTTATTAATCCAAGTGTTCATATTCCTAAGGCATAATATTATTCATAGGGTTTATAATATAGATCCTTAGGTTTATAATCATGGTCAATCATGGTCCAACGTCACATTGTAACAATTAATTTCTCAATATGAAAATCAATCATGATCAATCATGGTCAACCATGGTCCAGCGTCTCATTGTGACAAGAATTGTCTCAATATGGAAATCAACCATGGTCAACCATGTTTAATATAGGGATTATAATATTTACCTTATTGTTTATATACCTTGGGTTTATATTTTCTTCCCTCAGTTTTATAATATCAATCCCTTAGGTTTATTAATCTAAGGGTTCATATTCCTACAATATAGTATTATTCCCTTAGGTTTATAGTCCCTTGGGTTTTTAGTATTAATCCTTAGGTTTCATTATTCCCTTTGGTTTATAATATCAAGCATGGTCAACCATGGTCAACCATGGCCAACCATTATCAACGATGGTCCAATGTTGCATTGTGACAAAGATTGTCTCAATTTGAAAATCAATCATTGTCTGAACTATGGTCCAATGTCGCATTATGACAAAGATTGTCTCAATATGATAATAATGGTCAACCATGGTCAATCATGGTCAACCTTGGTCAACCATGGTCCAATGTCACATTATGACAAATATTGTCTCAATATGAAAATCAATCATTGTATCAACTAGTGTCCAATGTAACATTATGAAAACGATTGTCCCAGTATGATAGTCATGGCCAACCATGGTAAATCATGGTCAACCTTGGTCAATCATGGTCAACCTTGGTCAACCATGGTCCAACATCACATTGTGACAAATATTGTCTCAATATGAAAATCAATCATTGTCTCAACCATGGTCCAACGTCGTATTATGACAAATATTGTCTCAATATGATAATCATGGTCAACCTTGGTCAACCATGGTCATCCATGGTCAAGCATGGTCAACCATGATAGAACATCGCATTGTGACAAAGATTGTCTTGATACGAAAATCAGCCATGGTTAAGCATGTTCAACCACACCCCAACATCATATTGTAACAAGGATTGTCTCAATATGAAAATCAACCATAGTCAACCATGTTTATATTAGTGTTTATAATATTTATCGTAGGGTTTATACACCTTGGGTTTATAATATTATTCCCTCGGGTTTAATATTATTCAACCTTGGTCAACCATGTTTTATAAAATCAATCGTGGTCAACCATGGTTAATCATGGTAATCCATGGTCTAACGTTGCATTGTGACAAAGATTGTCTCAATATGAAAATCAATCACTGTATCAACTATGGTCCAACATGGCATTGTGATAGAGATTATCTCAATATCATAATCATGGTCAACCATGTTCAATCATGGTCAACCTTCGTCAATCTCGGTCCAACGTCGCATTGTGACAAAAATTATTTCAATATGAAAATCAATCATTGTCTCAACCATGGTGCAACATCGTATTATGACAAATATAGTCTCAATAAGTTAATCATGGTCAATCATGGTCAACCTTGGTCAACCATGGCCATATATGGTCAATCGTGGTCAACCATGGTCGAACGTCACATTGGGACAAAGATTATGTTGATATGAAAATCAAACATGGTTAAGTATGGTCAACCATGGTTAAGTATGGATTCTCCAACGTCAGATTGTAACAAGGACTGTCTCAATATGAAAATCAACCATGGTCAACCATAGTCAATCGTGTTTATTTTAGCGTTTATAATATTTATCTTAGGGTTTATATGCCTTTGGTTTATCATTTTTATTACTTGGGTTTATAATATCAATCCCTCAACTTTATTAATCTAAGGGTTCATATTCCTAGGGTTTAATATTATTTTCTTAGGTTTATAATCCCTTGGGATTTTAGTATTAATATACAGGTTTATTGTTCCCTTGGCTTTATAATACCAATCATGGTCAACCATTGTCGAATGTCACATTGTGACAAAGATTTCCTCAATTTGAAAATCAATCATTGTCAGCCATGGTCCAACGTCACATTGTGACAAGGGTTCTCTCAATATGAAAATCAACCACATCTATTTTAGTGTTTATAATATTTATCTTAATGTTCATATGCCTCGGGTTTATAATATTAGACCCTTATGTTTAGTCAATCATGGTCAATCTTGATCAACCATGGTCAACCAGGTTTTATAAAATCAAACATGGTCATCCATGATCAATCATGGTCAACCATGGTTGAACATAACATTGTGACAAAGATTGTCTTGATATGAAAATCAACCATGGTTAAGCATGGTCAATATAAAAATCAGCCATGGTCAACCATGGTCAACAATGTTTATTTTAATGTTTATAATATTTATCTTAGGGTTTATATAGCTTTGGGTTATAATCTTAGTCCCTTGAGTTTAATATTATTCCCTTGCTTTCAATATCCCTTGGGGTTTTAATATTAATCCTTTGGGTTTATTATTCCCTTGGGTTTATAATGCCAATCATGGCCAACCATGATCAATCATAGCCATCCATGGTCAACCATGTTCGAATGTTACATTGTGCCAAATATTGTCTCAACATAAAAATCAACCATAGTCAACCATAATCCAACGTCGCATTGTGATCCAGGTGGATGTCGGTGGCCACCCAGCTATCCCATTTGGACTCCCACAACTATCTCTTTCAGTTTTTCAGTTTCCGTAATTGTAGCACAATTTACTATTTTTAGCAGTTTTTCGGGTCCTGAACTTCTAGAGCCGTTTTGAGGCCCTAAACAATGTTTTTTGGGAAATCTAGGAGCAACGTGGTTCCATGGATTGATGTTGCTCATCCCAAAGCTGTAGTTCTCTGATAGATCTTTCTAACGATATATTGTGCACATCAAACGGAGATCATATGCCAAAGTTACGACCTCGGGAAGTTGATGTACCAAATTACACAAACGGGGCCCACAGTTTGGCGTTTCATCTTCTAGGGTTAGGTTTTTGGATGCTTAGGGTTTTATATTGTTTCTCAACAATAAATATGCCTTCGAGCCTCATTGTAAGACAGTTCAGAGGTATGTAGCCGCCACATCTCTTCTCAGAGATAAGCTACCATTGCCCTAGCTTGTCTATTTCCATTTCTATTTGTAAGCATATTTCAGTATTTGACAGTAATGAAATGAAGTATTATTTCTACTGCATCTCTGTGTTTATGGTTAACTCTGTAATTTATTGCGTTCTTGTTTAAATCTGGATCAGTGGTATCAGAGCGATCTGCTTTTTCTCTGTTTTTCTTTGCATGTCCCTAACGAGGTCGAGATATATATAAGGAGTTAGGGCTTGAACTGGTCAAACCTTTGAAAGACCAGCCTCACAAATCCCGATGACCTCCCATGGCGGATGAGAAGAAAGATGAAGGGGCAGGAGATCCTATCAAAATCTTGCTCGAAGAAGCCCTTGAGAAACAAAGGAACGCGATGATGGACAACTTTGCCCAGATCCAGAGGCGACGCATCAGCTTCCAGCAGCTACTCTAGAAACGCCACACCCTTTAAGGTACAAGTTAATTTTTAAATCCCCATATTCGAGGGTCAGATAGATGCAGATTTCATAGATAAATGGTTAAATTTGCTAGAGGGTTATTTTTCTATTCATGAATTTTCAAGTCAGGAAAAGATTGTTTTCGCTCTTCTCAAAGCAGCCCCCCATATCAAGGACTGGTGGGAAACCTACTGCGAGCAGAAGGATGAAAGTACGAACTCACTATTCTTAGCTGCACCCACTTGGAATTGCTTTCGAGATGCCATCAAGGAGTAGTACTACCATGTCAAAAGCTATGAGGACAAATACATAAAGTGGACCATGCTGCGGCAGGGACAAGACCAAGATGTGCCAGAGTTCACAAACATTTTTCATACCCTTCACACACTGTTGGGTATCAAAGATTCTTAGCTGCATCTGGTACTCAAATACCATGGCTGCCTACACAGATACATCCAGGAAGAGATGGAGTTCCTGAACATCTCCTCGCTCAGCACGGCATACTGTTACACTATCAAAATCGAGGAAAAGTTCAAACAGAAGAAGCAAGACTTTGGATCTGCAAATCCGAGACCAAAGGACAAAGCCAAGGTGGGGTGACCCAAGAAAACCCGTCGAAGCCGCAAGAAAAGAACAACACCATGAAGTCGAAGAAGGACACAGGAAAGTGGTGTGAGTTCTATAAGAGTCCCACTCATAACACAAGTGAGTTTCAGACCAAGCAATCGCTGGTGGCCGAGTTGAAGGCTTCAGAATCAGATGCATGTACCGACCATAAGTCAGAACTCGACAAGGGGAATGGCAAAGGGAAGCAAATCATTGATGTGGAGCCCAGCGTCATGATTGCCACCGCCAAGATCTAGAAGAATGAGCCCGAAGATCCAGAGGAGGGGGAATGTCTTTTCCACTCACAGATGTGGGTGAAGGGTTCGCCACTGAAATTCATTGTCGAAAGTGGCAGCCAAAAGAACCTCATTTCAGTAGAGGTCGTGAAGCGGTTGGGCCTACCGACTACACCACACCCGCTGTCGTACATTATCGGGTGACTTCACGAAGGAGGAGATCTCAAATTTTGCCAACAGTGCCACCTTCTCTATAGCATCAAGCCCTTCACAGGTGAGGTATTGTGTTATGTTACACCTCTGGATGTTTGTGATGTATTATTAGGCCAACCATACTTGTGGAGGTGACATGCTGTGTATGATTCAAGGCCTCATGCTATCATTATTTCTTTGTGTAATTCATTATACAGGATACTGGAGGTAGCCCCACCTACCATCACCTCTTTGATCACTGCTAAGAAAGGCAGAAAGCTCATCTCCCAGACTAGGAAATTCATCTTTCTGGTTCGCTCCCAAAGAAAGGGGAAGATCGTCACCACATCCATAACACCCGCGAAGGGTTCCTCCATGCAGCAGCAGCAACAGAGGGATACAATCATGAAAGAACACAAGAACAACTTCTCCTCACCCAGAGGGGTACCACACAAGCTTCAGGTGGGCAACAAAGTCTAGTTGCATCTGTAGAAAGAACGCCTGACAAGAGCCCATCAGAAGCTGAGACCACTCTGACATGGTCCTTACAACATTACCAAGCTATGGGAAACAATGCTTTGGAGCACAACATTACTCCATTCCTTCACTTGCACGAAGTGTTCAATGTGGATCATCGTCGACCATGCTTCCCACCATTACTGGACACATTAGAGATTGCAGAACAGCTCACCAGAAACCCAGCTCAACAAAAGCTTCCTCATCTCAAGGAGGAAATCAACGCAATCTTCCTAAGGGGGGAGGAATGATCCAGGTGGATGTTGGTGGCCGCCCACCTATCCCATTTGGACCCCACAACTGTCTCCTTTAGTTTTTTACTTTCTGTAATTGTAGCACAATTTACTATTTTTAGCAGTTTTTCGGGTCCTGAACTTCCGGAGCCGTTTTGAGGCCCTAAACGACGTTTCTTGGGAAATCTGGGAGAAACGTGGGTCCATGGACCGATGTTGTTCTTCCCAAAGTTTTAGTTCTCAGATAGATATTTCTAACGAGATATTATGCACGTCAAACGAAGATCATATGCCAAAGTTACGACCCCGAGAAGTTGATGTACCAATTTACCCAAATGGCGCCCACAGTTTGGCGTTTCATCTTCTAGGCTTAGGTTTTTGGATGTTTAGGGTTTTCCATTGTTTTTAAACAATAAATAGGCCTTTGAGCCTCATTGTAAGATAGTGCAGAGGCATGTAGCCACCACATCTCTTCTCAGAGATAAGCTACCATTGCCCTAGCTGGTCTATTTCCATTTCTGTTTGTATGCATATTTTAGTATTTTACAGTAACGAAATGAAGTATTATTTCCACTGCATCTTTGTGTTTATGGTTAACTTTGTAATTTATTGCGTTCCTGTTTACATCTGGTTCACATTGTGAGAAATATTGTCTTGATATCATAATCAATCATGGTCAAGGATGGTCACCCATGTTCCAACTTTTCATTGTGACAAGGATGTTTTTAATATGGAAATCAACCATGGTCAACCATAGTCGAGCATGTTTATTTTAGGGTTTATATACCTTGGGTTATAATATCAATCATGGTCAACCATCGTCGAATGTGACATTGTGACAAATATTCTCTCGATTTCAAAATCAATAATCATCAACCATAGGTAACCATCCTCCAATGTCACATTATGACAAGAATTGGCTCAATATGAAAATCAACCATGGTGATTCATGGTTAACCATGTTTATTTTAGTGTTTATAATATTTATGTTAGGGTTTATATACCTTGTGTTTATAATATTACTCCCATGGGTTTAATATTATTCAGCCATGGTCAACAATGGTCAACCATGTTTCATAAAATCAATAATGGTCAACCATTGTCCAATGTCTCATTCTGACAATGATTGTCTCAATATGAAAATCAACCATGGTCAACCATACTTATTTTAATGTTTATAATATTTATGTTAGGGTTTATATACCTTGGGTTTATAATATTAGTCCCTTTGCTTTAGTTAATCATGGTCAACTTTGGTCAACCATGGTTGCACGCTGCATGGTTGAACACTGCATTATAACAAGGATTGTCACAATATGAAAATTAGGCATGGTCAATCACGATGAACCATGTATTTTTTAGTGTTTATAATATTTATCTTAAGGTTTATATATGTTGGTTTTATAATTTTAGTCCCTTGGGTTTAATATTATTCCATTGGGTTTATAATATGAATCATGGTCAACCATGGTCCAATGTCACATTGTCACAAGGATTCTCTCAATTTGAAAATCAATAACGGTCAACCATAGGTAACCATGGTCCAATGTCACATTGTGACAAGGATTGTCTCAATATGAAAATCAACCATGATGAACCATGTTTTCTCTAGTGTTTATAATATTAATCCTAGGGTTTATGTACTTTCGGTTTATAATGTTAGTTCCATGGGTTTAATCTACCATGGTCCAATGTTGCATTGTGACAAATATTGTATCAATATGAAAATACATCATGGTCAAACATGGCAGCAATGGTCCAACGTCGTATTCTAATAAGGGAAAATAAACCATAGTCAATCATGGTCAACCATGTTTATTTTAGGATTTTTAATATTTATCTTAGGGTTTATATACAATCTCTTGGGTTTAATATTATTCTGTTGGGTTTATATTCCCTTGGGATTTTAGTGTTAATCCCTTGGGTTTATAATATAAATTCCTTGGATTTATAATATCAATCTGTTGGGTTTAATAATCTAAGGGTTCTTATTCATGGGGTTTAGTATTATTCCCTTGGATTTATAATATTTCTCTTTAAGGTTTATAGTATAAATTCCTTGGGTTTAATATTAATTAATATATAATTATTATTATTTTCTTAATGCATAGTTAATATATTAATATTTAATATTAGGTTTCTAATATAGGTTTTATAATTAGGAGTTATAATATTATCTTTGATATTATGGTTTATAATATTAAGTTTAAAATATAACATATATTAACTTGATGCCTACGACATATATCAACCACATTTATTAATGTGGTTGTGCTAGTATTTAACATTGTTTAAAATAAGTTTATTGAATTTTGTCATCATCCTGAAAAGTTGCTTATATGCACGTTCATAGTAATTTACCATTATTTTCCACTGTATTTTTCTCTCAGACAAAATATTTAATATTATTTATATTTTCACATGATAAGTTAGAATTTGCAAGTAATGGCAAGATGTCAATTTAGGTTATCCAATAACAATAATTGATAACTATATTTATGAATAAAAATACCAATATTTTTTTTTCCTTTTCAAAAGTATAATTCATCTTAATTCATATTTCCATCCTATTGTGTTTAAACTAGTATAACGACATTAAAAATATTAATGTGGTTGATATAGCCGAAGGCTTCATTTGTATCTACCATTGATAAATATATAATAAAAAATTATTGAATCAAAAATATTATTAACTTTAATTTTACTTAACCTTTGAGAATCCAAGGTCTTGATGATACAAAAGTGTTTAAGAGTTTCTATCCTTTACATCCAAGATATAAGGCATTTTTTCTAAAATTATGTATGCTTTTAAAATCCCTAAGAAATTGGTTGGAATTCGCACATCAACTTTTTAAAATTTATTATAAGTCAATGCAACCTCACAAACTCTCTGACACACTACAACCCTTGATTAATATTCAAATGAAGCATATGTTGAGAATATTCCCTTTAGAATCAATCTAGGACCTTAAATAAAAAGAAAATGTCAATAGATCCTCAATTACCTTAAGTTGAAAGAGGGAGATTTCCGCTAATTAATTCTAATATATTTATAATAATATATTTTTTCCAAATAATTAAAATAATAACAACATTCAATTATTAATAAAAGATTATTACTTAACGTTAAAGTAAGACTTTAGCAATATATTTTTTCTTTAATTACTAATAGTTAACCTTTGACTTATATCATTTCTAAAGTTTAACATTGCAAATTGAATATTTTGCATATATGTATTATTTTGTATGATAATAAAATAAAATAAAATTTATACTTATCATTAATCAATGACTCTAGAGTCCTACTTTAGAGTCTTATTGCATATCCCATTAACATGAATTAATTATGCACTAACTTTTAATTGTTATTGAAATATAATGGACATACATGAGCACCGTCTATTTTGCTTAAGTGAAGAAGCATCCTTTCCCATAAATCCACGACCAACTATGTTCCTCCTACATCAAGAGTATGATCTGCGTATATGTGCCAAAATGCATGCCTACCCTAAAATGAGAACAATGGAGCACGATCCAGACGATCAATGCACTGCATCGGGTTAGGAGTGGGTTCCTCCCCACATCCGCCCCAAAGTCTTACTTAACAGTGTTGCCTTTACTTTAATCTGATATTTGTTTAGGCTAATCAAAAAATCTAATGGTGTTTTTGCATATCAAATTGAACTCATTTGTACAACATGGAGATGCAATTTGTACTCACACTGTGGTTCCTTTGTTTCGTTTCAACATCATACCAAAATAGCAAAGAGGATGAGCGCTCTTGCTAAATGCTATAACGTTTCAATATGCAATCCTAGAAGGTCGAATTCGCAACTGTTTATGCATTAGGATTTAAACAAGAAAATTTCGTAGCACAATGTTTCATCTTGTTGACTACGTCTAAAATCATTTTTTCATTTGCATTTTCTCTAAAAGAAAATTTGTAAGTTGTGACAATCTTGTGAGCTCAATCCTATGACATCTCTCAAATCTTTTTATATGTATATTGAATTATTCTTTTTGTTTATTTGCAACTTCTGATGTTTGCATTGATAACACATTCCAAAATGTTTTAATCATAGTTCGTTGTGTATCATTGTAGCCATGGATATATATATATATATATATATAATTGTTGGGGTCAAATCACACCAAAGGGGACGTCATTCTTTTGCATGTTGATTTCACCCTAGGTCAATCGCGACAAAGGCCTATGTTTATGGAACCGTTGCATTGGTTTAGCGTTTAGCATGACCTCTTCTATGGAAAAATTCCCCTTTACCTTGGTTAGGATCATCGCCATATGCGTAGTGGGATCCACGGTGGGTAACTACGGTGTACGCACTTTCCCTCATATTACACGCAGGTCTTCCTCCCTGACCCTATTCGCATACTTGACGTTTACTCGACCGTTGGATTTTGGATCAACGGTGGTCGGTGATGCTCGATTGAGATTTTGAACGAGTTTTCTAGGGGCTAGCCCCACTCACGTTGATCCCATTGCCTGATGGATAGTGGACGACGAATTTTCATTTTCTCTTAGGCCTATTTCGAGACTAGGGTTAGCATATGCTCAAAGAGTTATGTTCCCCTGAATCTTCATTGTATTTCCTCTATTCGTGGACTCCTCCATTGCCTCTTTGAGTTTTCTTGCTCTGATATTATTTTATGTGATTATGTCAATGTTCATTCCAAGCCTTAGTTCATTGACCCTTCCCTTGGCTCCGTGTATTCTCTTGCTTTGTTACTATGGTTTGTGGTCACGCCAGATGCAAGTTGCGGTTACAAATGGGTTTCACATTATGTTGTTTTCTCTTCCCTTCGATCCCCATAGTTCTTCTTCTAATCAATTAGAGTTGTTTGTGGTGTTTTCTTACTTCCCCTTCCCCTTTCTACTATCCAAACTTTGAGTGTGGATGACCCATGTTCTTTTCCATCCTTTACGAAGTTTATCCCTTTTGTGGTAGTAATTTTCTTGTATTGTGTAGCAATTCTTATCCAAACTTTGAGTGTCGATGACCCATGTTCTTTTCCTTCCTTTACGGAGTTTATCCCTATTGTGGTAGTAATTTTCTTGTATTGTGTAGCAAATCTTCTTGGTTTTCACTGTTAAAGGTATTGTTGGTAATTATATTTTTTTCTCTCTAGCTATTTTGGGTCTTGTTCATTTTTGTTGTTCATTCTATACAAGTTGTTAATGGCTCCATAGTGTGGTTTGGGCAGGCTTTTACCTCTTAGTAGTGGAAATTAGTTAATGCCAAGTGACCGTCTGATATCGAGAGGTAAGTCAATCCATGAACCCCTTCCATAATGCTTTCCCAACATTCAATGTTACTCGGCATAGTGATGACATGATTGACGCTTGCATGCAGCTTTTGTTCCCTCTTCATTTGGGCGCTTTGAGAAAAACGCTAAACTTAATTTCATAAAATTTAGAAAAAGCTAATCAGGTAAGACTAATAACCTGTCCGCAAAATTCCAAAAACAGGAACACACAGGGTGCCTGGAGGGATGACGTCGTTTCATATTTTCGTTGGGATAAAATATTTAGCGTCCTCCTCTAATATACTTTTTGCGAGTTAGACTATTTAATATGTTTTAATAATATTTATCAGTGTTTAAAATAAGTTTTTTTTTTTACGGATGGGAAATGTCGATTATATGCACGTTCATAATAATTAACCATTATATATT
The DNA here is from genome assembly GCA_031772625.1 of Pinus tabuliformis. Lineage (NCBI taxonomy): Eukaryota > Viridiplantae > Streptophyta > Pinopsida > Pinales > Pinaceae > Pinus > Pinus tabuliformis. The sequence goes on along the minus strand of CM062817.1, from coordinate 1,280,187,845 downwards.
TTCCCTCCATAAAACATTTAATACTTTTCATATTTTTCACATGATAAAAGAGAATTTCAAAATAATGGTGAGGTGTAAATATATTATTATTATTATTATTATTATTTAATTTTAAGCACTGACTAGACACCAAATCGGTGTATGAGACTTTTTTGTTTGTGGGACAAGGGACCTACCTTCCCGCAACGATTTGACTGCTATGTTTGTGGAGGCATACATACTCTACCCCGCTTTGGTTTTGAACCTGTAAACTCCTAGGAGGAAACACATGGTCTTAACCATTAGGCCCACTCAAATTGTATCACATTTATATTCTCTAATAACAATAACTAATAACTATATTGATGAATAAAAATTGCAATAAATTTTATTCTTCAAATTTTTTATTTTATTAAATTCATCTTTCTATAGTAAATATGCCAATATGCAAAGCCATGCATGTCAAAACCAACTAGGAAATCACACATGCAATATGTTACCTACAAGTATTTATGTTGAAGATGTTTGATCATTTGCTTCCTTTCTTGATCATTGCTTTCCTTTCCTTTCCTTTTCCTTCTATTTCTTGGTTTTTCTTCCTTGCTCCAAAACTAGAGTGCTCCAAGAAAACTCTAAGATTCCAAGAGTGAGAGAGAGAGAGAAAATAATGAGAGAGCTACAAATCTGAACTGGAAAAAGGTTTCAAATTGATCATCCAAAGCCTTTTTATCAATGAGGCCTCTATTTTTTTACTGATTTTCCATTATTTTTTTTCAATTTCCTCCTCACATGCAACCTGTGACCTTTCACCTTACTTTTCTCCTAGTTTCCTTTATTTTCATAATTAAATGTGCCAAAAAAGCATTTTTTCCTTTTAATGCCTTTGGCAATTTCCTTTAGCCATAAATGCATCTAGTGATGCCCACTAGGATATCTTTGCCCTACATTCAGCTTGGATTAATTGTCCCTTAACCATGGTCTTATTTTTCCTTTATTAACTTTTATTTCATAGAATTTTCGCGAGGGCTGTTACAAAACCCTCCCCCTTGGGTAACACCATCCTCAATGTTAAACTACACTGAGGCGTCAGAAAAACCATTGAAAAGGAAAGATACTGCTGATGGAGGTTTAGAACTTAGCTCGTTGCAGTATTTACAATGAATGACCAGCTCAAAAACAAAAGATCATGACATCAGGACAAGATAACAACCATAGCGCTTATTGGAGCTTTATAACTTGGATCATCGTGGTATTCACATTCATATAAATATATACATATACCAAAACATCAGTAAAACATATGCCAAACATATACCAAACATCACACCAAAACTGCTTTGCCTCAACTAGCAAAAAAAGAAGGATACATGGCCCACATCTGATCCGCCACCTCCCATGTAGTGTCTTCGGGCCCAAAGTGCTTCCATTGCACTTTAACTTGCTCTATCTATTTGTTCCTGAGCATGAGATGCTTCCACTGAAATATGCATTGAGGCTTTATCTGGAATTCTCCTTGTTGCTCCAACTGCAATACATATCAATCAATAACATGATCAACATATTTAACATACTTCTTAAGAAATGAGACATGGAAAACATCATGGACTTTCACTATTGGAGATAGTGCAAGTCGATAGGCCACTGATGCAATCCTCTCAAGGATCTCAAAAGGCCCACAATACCATGGTGCTAACTTGGCACATGATCCAATCCTCAAAGAGATCTTCTTGGGCTTGATTCGCAAATACACATGCTCCCCAACATGAAACTCCTTGAATGCCCTATGTTGATTTGCATAACTCTTCTTTCTATCCCATGCTGCCTTTATATTTTTATTTATAACTCTCATTTCCTATTCCATGTCTTCCAACATATCCAGTCCAATAAGTACCCTATTCACTCGATCACTCCAGCTAATTGGAGAATTACAACTACACCCATGCAATGCCTTTAAAGGACTCATCATTAATGACTCCTGATAATCGTTTTTGTATGCGAACTCAACCAATGGAAGATACTCCTCCCATCTCCTCTTCTAGTGCATCACGTACATACTCAACACATCCTCTAAGATATTGTTCACCCTCTCTATCTATCCATATGTCTATGCGTGATAAGTCGTACTAAAGGCCAACTTTGTACCCAAACTTGCAAATAGCTCCTTCCAAAACATGGAAGTGAACTTCACTTCCCTATTCGACACAATCTTCTTCAGAAAACCATTTAGTCTCACGATATCCATGATAAAAACATATGCGACCTCACTAGATCAATATGTAGTCTTCATTGGAATGAAGTGATATACCTTCATCACAAGCATAATATAATCATGTTGTCTCACTGTCTTCGGCAAGACCTGTAATGAAATCCATGGAAATGACCTCCAATTTCCATTTTGGAATCACAATAGGTTTTAGTATATCACCTTGATGCTTACATTCTTCCTCTACCTGCTAACAGTCCCAACATTTAGCCATGAATTTTGCCACTTCCTTCTTCAAACTCAATCAACAGTAGAAATTCTTCACCATTGTCAATGTCTTATGATATCCTGGGTGACCCGAGTATGGATTCAACTAAAACTTCCTCAAGATAAGCTTCTTGAGCTCACTACAATTTGGCACATAGATCCTGTCCCTGAATCTCACCAAACCATCTGTCGTAAGACAATACTCCACACCTTGTGCACCTGCACCTATACCTGTACCTATACCACTACCTATAAATGTACCTGTACTACTACCTATACCTATACTCTGCTGCAGCTTGTGCATAATCTCCATATACTTGTCATCCCATTTTCCTTCCTGCAAGATCCTATCCTATAACTCTATCCCATAAGAGCTCATAGCTGCTATATGATTTACATCTACCATCCTGCTAAGAGCATCTGCAACCTCATTCTCCTTTCCCTTAATGTATCTAGTGTTGAAGTCAAACCCACTAAGGGTAGCCAACCATCTAGCTTGCCTAGCATTTAGATTCAGTAGGTCAAACATGTATCTCAGCCTATTGTGATCACTCATCAATACAAACCTCCTGCCCAAAAGATAGTGCCTCCACATGTTCAATGCATGTATGATTGCTGCTAGCTCAAGATCATGTATCGGATAGTTCTTCTCATGCTCATTCAGTTTTTGTGATTCATAGCACACTACATATCCTTCTTGCATAATAACTACACCAAGTACTCTCTTACAAGCATCTGTACACACTACAAATTATTTGTTCGAGTTTGCAAACTTTAACACTAGTGCATGTGTCAACAACTGCTTGAGCTAATCAAAACTAGATGCACATTCTTTTGTCCATTCGAACTTCTTACCTTTCCTCTGTAATGATGTGATATGATATGCAATCCGTGAGAATTTCTCGATGAACCTCATGTAGTAGCCCTCCAAACCCAAGAATGATCTCATGTCATCCACATTTTTAGGAGCTACCCACTCCATGATGGTCCTTATATTTTCCAGATCTGCTGTTATGCCTTCCTTGGAGACAACACGTCCCAGGTAATATACCTCTATCTGAAATAAGACGCACCTGCCAATCTTGGTGTACAACTCATGCTCTCTTAGTAATCTCAACATGGATGCTAAATCCTCAACATGCTCTTCTTCATTCTTGGAGTATATCGAGATGTCATCAATGGATACAATAAAAAACTTTTCCAGATAAGGACACAACTCGCTATTCATCAAACACATAAATGTATCTAGAGAATTAGACAAATTGAATGGAACTACAGCAAACTCATAATTCCCATAGCTTGTCCTCAACACAATCTTTTAGATATCATCTTCCTTGATGCGTACCTGATGGTATCTTGATCTCAATTCGATCTTAGAGAACACTGCTGCTCCCTTCTACTAATCAAACAAATCATCAATCCTTGGAAATGGGTACCTGTTCTTGATTGTTACCTTATTCGGCTGCCTCTTGTCAATGCACAATTTGAGAGTATCACCTTTCTTCTTTACGAACAATACTGATGCACCCTAAGGTGATACACCTGGCCTAATATATCCCTTGGGAAGCATCTCCTTTAATTACAATTTCAAGTCTACTAGCTCTAGAGTACACATCTTGTAAGGTGCCTTCGATGCTGGTGCTCCCCTGGAACCAACTCAATAGAGATTACCATGTACACATCTAGATATTGCAGCAATACCAGGTACCTCTTGAAGATTTCTGCATCCTCGACATCTTTACCCTTGTCACTAGATATATGCACTACAAACATCACACAACCCTTTCTGCAACTACGCTTAGCCTACATATTGGTAACCATCCTCAGTAATTCAGGCTTCTTCTTTCCATGCAAAATTCTATTTTCCCCATTATCATCCACACACTCAATGGCCTTGTTGAAGCAATCCGCTTTGATCCTGTAAAGGTACAGCTAATCCATGTCCAAAAGCATACTATACAATCCCAACCGTAGTACATTCAAATGTGTTGTTGTTGGCAAACCATTTAACTTGAATGCAAGATCTCTTACCGAATGGTGAACTCTTTTCTTTGTACCTGTAGCCAACTGTACCAACCAAGATTGTGCATGCTCTTCTTTTATCAAATCACAGTTATCCACCAGGTCAAGATTAATATAACTATAATTAGATCAATCAAAATAGAAACAAATTGATCACAAATCTTACCGTCCATCTCAATGATAGATGTGTGATGATCCTCTTGTTTGCTGTCCACAGTTGCATAAATATGAGTAATGTTATGACCAACATCACCAACTATATGTGCCTATAGATCTGAGCGTTATAGATCTAGGGTCTACCACAGTGATAATGTGGAGAGTACCACTTACGATGATCCTTGCCACATATCAAACACTGCGACGGTGCTCTACAATTGCCTCTAGTATGCTACTGTCCATGTCCCTTCTCAGTTGTATTGAACTTGTTGTAAGGGACTACATTTTCTTTATCACTTGCATCTTGCGGTCTTCCTCACTTTGGTGACCATTTTTCTTCAGAGGAACCTTCACCGGTTTACTATCCTGCATATTAAGCCTCTATAGTATTGTCTCAACATACTTCCTTTTGTTTAACCAAAGTAACCTCTTTGCCCGATCTCATTTAATTTCCATGCCCAAAATATAATTTTCCACACCAAGATTCTTCATGTCGAATTTGGAGGACAATTGGGTCTTCAAATCCTGGATAATTTCTTTGTCATTTCCAATCAACAACATATCATCCACATAAAAGACCAGATAAATAACATGGTCACAAATAAATTTAAAGTACACATAGTGCTCCGCTTTGATTTTGGTGAAGCCAATTCCCCTTTTATATGTATCAAATTTATGGTACCACATCCTTGGTGACTATTTTAACCCATACAAAGACCTTTTTAACCTACATACTACTTATTTACTTCCCTTCAGCGCAAAGCCTTCAAGTTTCTTCATGTATATCTCTTCTTCTAGATCCCCATGAAGAAATAATGTCTTTACATCGATTTGTTTTACCTCAAAATCAAAAGCAGAATCAACAGATAAAATTAATCTAATAGAAGCTACCTTGGCAATAGGAGAACAAATATCACCAAAATCAATTCATGGCGCCTAGGAATAACATTTTTCTACCAACCAAGCTTTGTATTTCTCAACCTTTCCTTATGGATTCATCTTCATCTTAAACACTGATTTTCTTCCAATGGGTTTCCTTCCAACCGAAAACTCCACCAGATCCCAAGCCTCCTTTTTCTCCAAAGATGTTATTTCATCAACCATGGCCTCTTTCCAGAACTTTCCATCCTTTAAATATTCTACCTCCCTCACAGTTCTTGGATCATCATCAGTAATAGATATATAAAAATTTGAATAGAAATCATATGGATTATACCTTTTTGGCTACCTTATTTCTTGAACTGATCTTCTCACAACTCGATTGTGTGGTTCTTCATCTTCTGATTCATGTTATGTTGTAGAGTTTGATTGTTCCTCCTTTAGCTCAAAATCTTTCTTCTTAGGTTCCTTTGGTAGGAATTGATGTTTAATAATATCTTACACCTCTATAAACAACACATATTGGCTATGCACAACCTTCCTTATTTCTAGGTTCAAAATATTATAACATTTTAAACCATCCTTATACCCAATAAGCATTCACCTTTCATATTTACTATCCAACTAGGTTCTTTTCTCCTTTGGAACATGTACATATGCATCACAACGAAATACCCTCAGATGTGAAATATAGGGTTTCTTATTTGTCCATATCCCATGTGGAGTCTTATCCTCCAACACTGATGAAGGTGATCTATTTATCAGGTAACACAGAGTCTCTACGACCTCTGCCTAGAATTTTTTTCCTAATCGGACACCAGTGAACATGCTTCTTTCCTTTTGCATCAACATCATGTTCATTTTCTCTACAGCTTTGTTTTTCTTAGGTGTGTATGGAGTGGTATTCTGTCGTGCTATACCACAATTCTTACAGATATATTAAAATTCATTACTGTATAATACTCTGCCATTATCTGTCCTCAACACCTTTATCTTTTTCTCTGTCTGTTTTTCCACCAGAGCCTTAAATTCTTTAAACCTGTCAAAGACTTCATATTTCTTCCTGAGGAAATATGTCCATGTATTCCTTAGGAGTTCATCTATAAATGATACATAGTACACATAATTACCCAATGATGGAACCGACACAAGTCCAAACACACCACTATGCACAAGCTCTAACATCCCTTTTGCCCTCTTAGCACTAAAGGGGAAACTCACCCAATTCTACTTCCCATATACACAATGTTCACATAAATCAAAATATAGAGAGAAATTAAACATACCTTCTACCACACGATTACCATGAAGTATACAAAGGCCCTTCTCTCCAATATGTCCAAGCCTTTCATGCCATAGCACGGTCTTTTCTCTAGAGATCACTAGATTTTCTACTTCACTTTCACAAACCACATAACTGTTGCACCCATCAATAATAGTACTATCGAGAATCTTGTACATAGATCCATTCTAAACTCCCTACATCAATACCATTGCTCCCTGAACCATATTGCAGGTATCTTTCTTGAACACTTCTTTTGCAAGTACATCATCCATCTTGCTTATAGAAATTAGATTTCTGGTCAATGCAGGAATATGCAGAACACCTGAAAGTGTTCTACTCCTTCCACCTTGCAACATTATGTCGATGTTTCCACGTCTTATGATTTTATCCTTCCTATCATCCCCTAAGAAGACATCAACACCATCATATTTCTCATACTCGCAGAACCACACCCTATGGGGAGTGAAGTGAAAGGATGCACCTGAGTCAATTAACAATGCCTCGTGATCTACATGTTTACTTCAAGAAGAAGTTAGGTACACATCCCACATTCATCTAAGGTGGTTTTCGCCTCTACAGAAGGAGCATCATCAGGTCCCTTTCCTTTCTTAGGATCTTTATATCTATAATGATTTTTGAAGTTCTCTTCCTTTCTACATTTCCATCATACCCTTATAGGTTTTCTTTTCAATTTAGATCTCCCTCTAGACTTAGAGCTCCCACTCGAGGAAGTTTTATTTTTATTTTATCTGTTTTGGTACCATCCTCATATAGATAAGGCATCTTCCTTCCGGCCCTCCATATTTTTCTCTCTCATCCATCTGATAACAAGGATGAGACTATTTCATCAAACTTCAAGGTAGCTGCGTTGGTAGCTATTGCAACAACCAGACTATCCGACAAATATGGTAGAGAACATAGAAAACTGATGCACTTATCTTCATCTAAAATTTTAATATCAATAGATAACAACTGGATTAGCATAGTATTAAAGGTGTTCATATGCTCTGTCACCGAGTCTCCATCCTTCATCCTCAGGTTCTACAACTTTTTCCACCAGAACAATTTATTCACCAGAGACTTAGATTGGTACAAGTCCTTGACTTGTCCCACAAAGCCTTCACCATAACCTCCCATGATACATTCAACAATAATAAATCTAAGATACATAATCATATTGTGCTCTTTTCTTTCCGATCCAAATTCACCCAGTCTTCATCTGACATTGTCGTTGGTTTAGTACCCGGATCTACCATGATCCACTGATCTTTATCCACCAACAAATCCTCCATCTTAAGTTTGCACAACTAAAAAATATGACCATTAAATTTTTAGATTTGTATCTTTCCACTACTCGCCATTTTCTTTCACCACAAGAATTGATGTTGCAAATCTCCCACTAAACAAGGTCTACCACAGGCCCGAGTAAAACCCATCAGCAGCAAAGGCACCCCCTTTAAGCCGAAACAACTTTGACACCAAATGTACGTTTTAACCCTATATATAAACTACCTCCAGATGAATTCTAAAAACATAAAATAAACAATGATGATAATATAAAACAAATACACAGATTTTCCTTAGGATCCCAAAACTGGGACTACAAGATTGATTTTTTCAATATGTTCCTTTCAATGTTACAATACATATATATATACATGTCAAAGCATTCATAAACCCCAACCCATCAACCCTGGATTATAACATAATTTTAGTTCCCTTGACCAGATCTACAAACTAACATGGGAAAAAAATCATCATGCCTAACACCATGTGCAAAACCCATGCACAAAACAATAGGTAGGCCTACACACCTAATATATTGTCCAAAAAAAATTCCTAGGCCACTTGCCTGGACCCCGTGCAGGGGGGCTACCACTCCCCTCAAACACCCTGATAAAGGGGGCTTCTTCCCCCTTGTGACCCCACTGCTATGCCTTATGCAATGAACAGGAGGGCCAATCGCCCCCCCATGTCCCCTCCCATCCATGAGACTAGTCGTGGAAATAATATAACAAACACTGACCACTGATGACTCTCGCATATGTCTCAACATCCAAATCCCACATCACCCTACTCATACTTAGTTGAGACACATGTTTCTCCTTCACCTCCCTCTGTTGTTGGTGAGTAGATAAAGGCATCCTTTTGTCTCCAATCATCATGATCTCATCACAAAACGACACAAAAATCGCCTTGTTTCCCTTCAGAAAATCCTTCCCCAGTATCATGTCAAATTCGTTCATCCCCATGACTCTGAAGTCCAAACAAACTTGTCAATCTACAATTCAAACCAACAAATCACTTATCAATCCCTACACTTTAGCCCTTGAGTTCACTACCTTGACGTCCACTTCCTTGGGAGTAAGTTGCAGCCCAACATCCTTTTCTAACCATGTCGTAATAAAATTATGAGTGGCACCTGTGTCCACCAAAGCTTGGGTGGTTCTCCCATAAATCTCCAAGTAAAAAAACCCCAAACTGTGTAGTCAACACTTCTATTCTCCAAGAACCCCAACCTACATACATCTATGGTCTTTGTTGCATTCTGTTGCATTGGCTCTAATACCATCTGTCATGCCCTCACCTTGGTTTTATGAACTGGAGTGTCATGTGAGACCGACAAGAGTCATTTTTTCATCTTTCAGACTACTCCTACCAACTTCCTCATTATTATCCCAATCTTCTCTTTTTATCATTAACTTGTTAATTGTGAAAAACAAAAAAAAATAGTGTAGCAATACCAAACAAGAGACCAATAACAATATCTTATCAATTCAAACTTTCATTATCATTTTCATAATTTTTACAATATTTTACAAGGGGAGGCTTCCCCTGAATGGGTGCAACACTATACCCAAGTTTCTGCACAACTTTCTATGCCTTTTGAATTACTATGTGTTTCCAGTCCATGCCTACAAGTTGTCATGAGACTCCATGCTGTCGTGACCATACATGCTACATTTCACATGTTGTCGTGACCTTTACTGCAAGGCAGGAACATACCTGAGTCACCTGACTTGGCCTATGCTCTCTTCATCGCCTCCCCATGGCCCGCAACATTCAACACTTGCCTACAGTCTCACACTGCAACTACTCATGACCATGTGTCTTTTTCTCTGTTGTTTAGTGATGCCCTTCCAACCGAGCTCTTCTGCTATACTTATATGCGACTCACCACTTGTCATTTGGAATAGTCATGTCCATTCAGTGGTGGGTGAATTGACCCACCGGTTGACCTTTTCACCACTTCCACATGCCCTTCCACCTGTTCTTGGGTGAGCTAACACGCCATGCTTAAATTTTTCGTTCATCATCCGCTACATGATCTCACTTGCCAATTCTACCTCATCGCACTTCGTTCATTCGCTCGCTTGTGCTTGAGAGTGGGTACCCTACCTGAGTGTCCACACTCGGTTGTGCATTCCACCAGACATGTTTAACCAAAATGTGTGTCGCCTTTAACTGAACTTCACTTAGCGTGTCACCTTTAACCAAACTTTCCATTGGGCACGTTCTCCATCCACATGCCTTTAACTGAACATGAGCCGGGCAGGCGCCTCATGCACTTGCCACTACGTATACACGCCTGATGCACAATACAAGCACTCCCATACCTGCGACTCGCCTAAGTGTCATGTGCACCCAGTTGGGTGCCTGACTCGCCCAAGGGCTTGATGCCGGCTCGGGGTCCTGACTGACTCTTTGTTACATGAATACGAAACAAGTCGAGTTGTCAATTACCCTAGCCAAAAAAAAAAAAATCTATCTCATTATTAATGTCTCATATTAATATTAATGCACAAGTTTATTAGCTAATACAACTCATTACTTTAATCGGTGTACTGGTTAATATATCTCATTATTAATGTTCTTGTAAATTATTAATATACCTACATAAATAAACATTCATGTTTCTATAAAACTTATCCACATCCCTTACTAATATCATTAAACTATTAACTGGAAATGAAACCTAAAACATATTGAAATGAAATTTAAGAATTACTATTATCGTTAATCTATTAATTTGTAGTTAAACAAAAAAAGCCATAAAAAACAAATTTAAGCTTGAATACATCTATTATAATTATATTCAAGAATTCACATCATAAGTTGCAAACTTAAAATACCTTATTCACTTCAAAATTTCCACCATATTCTTAATCCAAATTGAATAAAACCAAATCCACCTTATAAGAAATCGTAAGAATAAAAAAATCCCAAATCTCGAACCCATAGTAAGTAAATACTCATAACAAAAAAAATAAAAAAATAATAATTATCTATATTAATATAAATTTCCTTAATATTAGTAAGTAAATACTCATAACAAAAATAAAAATAAAAATAATAATTATCTGTATTAATATAAATTTCAAATAATACATTTCTATAATATTTTGAATTGATGCTAAATTAAATCATAATAGTTTATAAAAAAAAAAAATTCTTTACAAAAATTCATTATAAGGATTTTAATAAATTGGATTATCTAAACTAAACAAAGGATTTTAATAAATTGGATTATCTAAACTAAATAAAATTTCAATAGAAATCAATTTACATTAAATATGTATATGCTACAAATTTACATTGAAAATTATTAATCATTCTAGACAACCCATATGACTTTTAGAAACTCCTTTCTATGTCATAAATAACTTTTTTTCATCTCCAAAATTAACGAATACAACACATTCGATATTTGCGTTTGTCTCTTATATCTCATCCCAAAATTCAATTATAATATATTTTCCTCCATTTTCAATATATGAATAGTATCTATCCCTAAATAGCACATTACCGATATTTTGTAATCAGCTTTAAGTGGTAAAGACGTTCGGCTTGCAGCAGTGAAAGAAAACCAAGCGGTTGACTATATATTACACACATGTTGAGATTGGAGATTTATGTCTTCATCCATAACCACATCGTAGTTTTAAATCAGACGATTGCTTCAGTCACCGCGAACTCTGGTTTGTTTGTGAGATCGAAACTACGGAATCCGTTGCAGCTTTACTGTTGCAGTCCATACTGACACAACGATAAACACATTAAGTATGAAATTCATTTGTTTTCTTTCCATGCGTATTTGCACTATTTGAAGTGGATTATTTACACTTAGATATAAAGATATATAATCCATTTTCTAATTCAATTTTTATTGTGAAGAATATAAAGTTAAAGTGAGGAATTATTAAAACATTCCCTCTGAGAAGGATGTTCATTTCATTTCTCTAATAATAATAGTATAAAAATGATTTTTATCTAAAAAATAGATTTAGCTAAAACATCTATTTAATGATCTGAGTACAAAAAAATATTTTGTAGAGCATGATAGAATTATAAGGTATAAAATTATTGTAATATTTCAGATCTATTGAAGTCACAAATATCATAGGACTATAATTCACAAAGTACAAAGATTTTTATAGAAAGCAAAATTGTAATAAAATGTTGCCTGTTGTAGATTACAAAACCAAAACAACCGTAAACTATATATAGAGGAATAGAAGATATGAAAACTTACTGTGATATAGAGAAAGAGTGACTAATTAAAACAACACAACAAACTCTGTGCATATATTTCACATTGAATGAAAGAACACAAGATGTTTAAAGAAGAAAATTTTGCATTGAAACTATTAAGAAAATCATTTAGATTCTAAAACTGTAATGCAATGATTCCCCCCTTCCTCCTCAGGGAAATTTAGGCTTATGTCCTCCACTTTGTGACAATGGCTCTCTATTTAATTATAAAGGAACCATTTTTCCAATTCCCACGGGGTCTCTCTGTTTCTCCTCCCTACTGAATTTTCTTCCCCCTCTTCTTATCCCCACCCCAAATGATAGGATTAGGCTTTTAAGGATGAACTCTTGTGCAGTCATCCCTATTATGGGTTCCATTAGAGCGGCAAGACCAAGATTTTCGCCTTACTGATTCCCTATCGCAGTTTCTATCCCTACTACTACCTTTGAACCTGCAATCTTTAGCCAGGTCTAGGCTCGGCGCGACACAGAAAATATGCAGCCTTGGTGCCAAATCTAAGAGGGCACCTGACCCCCCACCCATGACTATGACTCCTTCCCTCCCAGGGCATAGACTCCACCATACTGGTGCAATAGGTTGCAGTCTACTTCCATTATGAAAACACCAAAGGACGTCCCAATGGTCTACAGTCCCTCAGGACCTTTCTACCCAAAGACCCATTATAGAGTTGCCTCACCCCCTCACCCCGATGATATTCTCGACAGTATCACTCCAGGTTAACGGGCTAAAGCCCCGGAAGGAACAAGTCTCTACTCTTGTTGAGTCTTGAGATGCCATAGCCATTAACAAGTAATCCTCTGTAAAAAAGCATTTTTAGCAGGCAATCTAGAATGGGGCCCGAGATAACATACCAAATCTTGCCGATGAAACCCGATTTCAGCTTGAAGTTCGCTAGCCCACTTCCACCACCTTCCGCAGCACGTCTTGCCTTCGCCCTCAGCATGCAAATTCCCCTTCTCCTACTTGTCTTACCTTTTTGTTTCTCTTTCCAACTTCCTCTCCTGCCTTTCGAAGGACACTCCACATGTCTTCGTCCTCCTTCCGCCACCTCTTCCTTCATTCGGTTTACTCGGGATGGGGTTTCCCTAACACTGCCATAATTTACTTTCATAACTCCACTCGTTCCTCCGGCTGCTCCTGCCGTGGGATTATTCCTTCCGTCGTGCCACTTGCCATCAACTGCTGCCTGCCCGCTCCTACACTTGACATTGGGTTGTCATCTCTCACCTCCACCCTCGTCCACATCTGCCTTTTCCCTGTACTACCTACTACCCCACTACCTTGTACTGCATGCTACCCCATCTGCACTCATGGCCCTGCACCATCCACTTCCACCTCTGCCCTTCGAGCCAGCTGGGTGTCTGCTCTCACCTCAACCCCCCATATCCTATGGCCCACCTCCCCTACCGTCATCGCTTCGTACCTACCGCACCCTTATCAGGGGTTTTCTCCCTTCTCCTTATTGGTTTTTAGGATTTCCTCTAAATATTTGATCCTTTCCATTTGGCTTAACTCCTCTCCCCTTATATCAAGGTTTTTTCCTACCTTCCCACACCCCCAGTTGGCAAGGTTATCTACTGCCACATTACCTGATCTGTGGACATGCGTCTGGACAGTGTAGTCTATCCTTCTAAATAGATTTCCTATTAAATTCTTGAACTAGCCGAGCCGACCTCCAACTTTGGCTGATCTTCTCCCATGTGGTTCCTTGCTGAACTTTTTTCACCATTTCTATAGCCATCTTCTTATCTCCCTCCACCTCTAGTCTATGGAACCTTTCCCTCTTTGCGATTTCAAACCCCCGCTTCAGCGCATGGAGCTCAACTTTGTTGTTTCTCGCAGTGCCAGAATCCAAATCAAATAGACAAATAGTATTGCCTTTGTCATCTCTGAACACTCCTCCAGATGCCACCGCCCCCAGGTTCCCTTTCGCAGCTTCGTCAAAGTTAAGTTTAATGAAATCATTCTAAGGTTGCATGAAGATGAGAGGGTCTTGCAGTGAGGGGAATTCTGTTTCCACGAGTTAGGATTGAGCATGCTCAGTTTTACACATAGTCCTGCCATTATTTGTCCTTCCTGGGGATTAGTTTCCCAATCCTCTACGCACTAGTTCTCAACTAAGATCGGTTCTCTTATGTTCTAGACTATCATTCTCCATAATTCTACTGTTGTCCTTTTTTCCCTTTTGAAGATTCTTTTGTTTCTTTCCTTCCACACTGCCCAGAATCCTAGTGATATCCGCCAAGTGAGATTCACGATGGAGTTCTAGTAAGGCTTTCTCCTCCATTTGTCCATTGATGCTTTCATACTTATTTGATACCTGTTGCTAATCCCAAAGAGTTGTTCATTGTTTTTCCAGAGGATTTTGTTGTAGCTGCAGGCATTTGTAAGGCGTTCCATTGATTCTGAATGTCCTTCACAGGTATAATAGACCGATGGTCCCTACAGACCTTTTATTTGGAGTTCATCGCACGTGAGTGCTCTCCCATTCCGAAATATCCACAGGAAGAAACCAATTTTCGGCCATGATTTATCTTGCCAGATTCTGTCCCATATAGGTGGCCCTTGTTGCAGGTGGTGCAGTTCTTGTAGATAGTAGCCTTATTTAATAGTGAACATCCCTTTGATTTTATACCCCCACCTTATTATATCTGACCCTTTTGAGATTGCAATTTTTTGGGTTTCCATCTATTTCTCATATGTTTCCCATTGGGTGGAATCAGGGGCACCCAACCAGTCTTGTTTCTGTTTCCATTTTCTTCAATGTTCTCCTGTGTCCAGGCTCCAAAAGTTTTTCACTATCTGATTTGCAGGGCTATTGGTGAATTGATATATTTCCCCTTGATGTTTTCCTAGACTCTTAGCCTTCCTTCGATTGAACTTGGCATTCCATATTTGCTCCCCCATATTTCCTTCCATAGGTCTATTCCTCCCTGAATCCATTGCCACCAAATCTTTGCCCCCATTACTTGGTTGAGAATCTATAGGTCTCTGAGACCTAACCCTCCTTCTTTTAATGGCTTGCTGAGCCAATTCCATGATAGTAGGGCCCTTTTTTGTTTAATTTATTAAATTATTAATTATTATTTTTTTTTTGGGCCCTTGCCACAATTTGTTTTTTAATGTCAGTCATTCTTTGGCACACTGTTTTGGGGGCCGCTTGATTATATAATTGGTATATCGGAAGCAACTGAAGCACAAACTTAAATAGTATAACACGGCTTGGCATATTTAGTGATCTGAAGGTCTAGTTCTGCATTCTTCCTTGGATTTTTGCCGACAGAGTCTTCCAATTCACCACTCGGATTTGGTGGTCACTTAGCAGGATTCTTTGGTATTTCAAAGGGAGATTTCCAATGCGGAATCCCATTATTCTTGCTAGGAAGGCTTGAAATGGGCTGTGGTGTTAAAGAAAAAGATATTTGGCCTATCCTTATTGGTCCTTGTCCCAGAGGTGCTCGTGAAGTCGTTCAGGATTTCCATCAGACCTCTAGCTTCCGTGAGGGTTGCTTGCCCAAACATCATTACGTCATCAAAAAACTATTGATGTGTTAATGGTAAATCATTGCCCCACGTTCTGAGACTTGTAAATTGATCCCTTTGCACCTTCTCTTTTACATACCTCCCTACTCCTTCAGCAACCAATATAAACAGGAATGAGGACATTGGGTCACCTTGTCTAAGCCCTATGGTTCCATTGAATGCCTCAGTGGGAGTCCCGTTGAGAAGGATTGAAAATACTGAGATCGATACATCGAAATTATCCATCTTATCCATCTTGAATCAAAGCCAAACGCCTTTAGTATTCCCTGTAAGTACTTCCAACTCAAATGGTCATAGGATTTCGATAAGTCTACTTTTACCAACATCCCTTTAGTTTTTTTTCTCTTCAAGGAGTGTATTGCCTCTTGCGCCGTAACAATTCCATTTACTATTTATCTCCCTTTGACAAAGCATGTCTGGTCCTCAAAGATTAATCCAAGTAGCATAGGTTTGAGGTGATTCACCATCATTGTGTCCATGATTTTGTAAATTACGTTGTAGAGCGCTATTGGTCTGAAACCTTACAGTTATTCCGAGTGGTCGGTTTTGGGTATGAGGGAAATAAAGGTAGAATTTAGGGCTAGATGCATTCTTTTATTGCGTCAGGACTGCTCCACGATTTCCACAATATCATCTCCCATGAACGACCACGTAGCCTAAAAGAACTTGGATGTGAACCCATCTGCGCCTGGTGCCTTGTTTTTCGCAAGGCATTTGATCACTTCTTCCACCTCGAACTTGGAGATTTCCCTTATAAGGGCCAGATTTTGTTCCCTACTCACTAATTGGGGAATATGCCAAGTTAGTCTATATATATTCTCCATCCTATGTATGTTGGGTTCAGTCAGCAAGCTTTGAAAGTGGTGAACTAGCAAGTTCTCTATATCGTCCTTTTGAGTAAGGTGATTTCCTTCCTGATCCACTAGGGAGAAGATCCTGTTTTTCTCCCTATATTGAATCATTGCTTTGTGTAAAAATCTAGAGTTTCTTTCCCCATCCTTTAACCACTGGATTCTTGATTTCTGTTTCCATAGCATCTCTTCTTGTTGTCTTCTTTCCTCTAATTTATTTATCAGTTGTCCTTCTACTTCTATTAGGGATTCTGATATAACCTCATTAATTATTTGTTGTTTCGCTTTCCTCATCTTAGCTTGAATCAATTCCTGATCCTGATGTATGTTTCTGAACTCTTCCCTGTTCCATTTTCTTATTTTACCTTTGAGATCTTTGAGTTGGAGTTGGAAAGTATGCATTAGGTTTCTGCCTTCTTTCTCACTCTCTTTCCACCATTCCTTCAGCGTTCTAATGAAGGTCGGGTCTCTTAGCCAAAAGACATCAAACCTGAAGGGCCTATTTGTTTTCCCTTGCTTCATGTCCACTTCTAATCTAATCAGCCAGTGATCCGAGCCCAAGAAGGGTAGGATGGATGCCTCACAGTAGACATCTTTGCTGATGAGATTTTTTGTTGCCAAAAATATGTTGAGGCGAGATGTTATTTGCCTATTTCCTCCCCGTATATTTTTCCACGTATATCTTCCATTAATTGTTGGGATATCCACCAGGTGAAGCTCTTCTTGGATATCCTTGAATTGCTCCATTTCTGGCTCCTCCCTTCTAAATCCTCCTTTTTTCTCCTCTAATGATGTTATCAAGTGGAAGTCACCTGCTGTCAACCATATCTTCTCATCATGCATCTGGTTTAGAGTCTTTATCTTTTGGAGAAAGTTTTCCCTTTCAATTGGGATGTGTGGGCCATAGACTACTAAGAGCAAGAACAAGTCCTTACTTCCTATGAGGCAGAACTGACCTGTGAGGATGTGTTGCATGCCTATCCAATAGTCTACAGTTACTTCTGTTGGATTTCATAAAATTTTTATCCCTCCTCCACTTCCTTTTGCATACGTTGCCATTCCCTCATACCTCGGTTTCATCTTACTCAAGATCTTTTCTAGTTTTTCTTCTGTGATCTTAGTTTATTGGAGAAGCATGAATTGTCATTTTTCCTCTCTCAGTCACCCCACTAGGTATCTTTGTTTACCTCGGTTGTTTAGGCCTCTTATGTTCCAGGATATTACTATCATTGGGAAAATTTATTTAGTTGTTATATCGCTGATAGCGGTACCACCTTGCCTGTGTTCACTAACATTTATCCCATTATCTGTATTGGTTCCTGTAGGTTTGTCTGGCCTCTTTTCTTCAACCCTTTTGCTTCGTTTTGATACTCCTGGGGATTTTCCTGGTGCATCCCCAGTTGTTATGCAATCTTGACCTGTCCCTATCCTTGCTTTGCTTGATATTGTTGAAATGTCTCTTTGTATAGTTTCTTTTGGTCTTCTGGATAAATCTTTTACCTAAGTGTCTCCATTCATTCAACAATTTCTTAAGGACTTCTTCTTCCATACTATGCTCCTCCCCCTTGCTTGGGTCGATTTCCATTATAGCGGTTTCCATCCCTATCTGTTCATCTTTGTCTGTGAAGTCTCTTTTGGATTTCCACTTGGTGTTGTTTTTATTTGACTGGAGCTGCTCTCTTTTCCTTTTTCCTGACAATCCATGGGTTGTGTCTCATTTTTCACTTCTTCTTCCACCTGTAATACTTCATATCTGTTTTTACTACTTGACTAGGCTTGGGTTTCTTTTTCCGGGTTATGGAGTCCCTCTGGTTGCCTCCTCTTGGTTTTTACTTCTTGGAACCCTTCGTTTCCGTCATGTGGAGTCTTCTATTACTTTTTCTTGTTCTCCATCTCTCCTTGGTTCATCGAGCATTCCTCGAATAAATGGCCATATTCATGGCACCTTCGAAATCTAAACGAGATATGCTCGTAGTCTAGGGTCCGCTGCCAAACCTCCTCATGGTATTCTAGCTCCACCGATTCAGGCATGGGTTCTACTATCTTCATATATACACATATTCTCGCATAGGATGTGTACCGACCTTTCTTTGTAGTTTCTGCTATTTTGAAAAATTTTCCTATCGTATTCCCAATGCCCTCTAATATTTCTGGGTCCCAGAAGTCCATTGAGAGGCTAAACAGTCTTACCCATATTGGAGCTACCAAGAATTTCTCTTTCTTTGGTTCATAGCGTTCCTCCCAATATCGCATGAACAAACAAGCATTATAATGGAAATAGGGACCATTTTCAAATACTCTTTCTTTATCTTGCAGGTTTGAGAAGAATACCGTAAATAAGCCTCTCGTTCCCATCTTGAGTTCGATATGGCCCTTGGGTTGCCATTTCTATTGTATCCACTTGATGAGGTCTTTCTCCGTCAGCCACATTCCTATGAACTTGCAGATCATCGCATGGTCCTTCATGACGCTTCTATATCTTTCCAATATTTTCATGGGGATGACGAATCTTGGTTTCTCTGCTGCACATGGTAGGCATTTTCCCCTACTACGAGCCTGCCACTGCGCCCAGAGGACAGGGCCATTTGTCTGGTTCGTTTCTTGGGTTTGCGGCTGGGTGTTAGTTTTATGGTGGGAATCGCCTATCGTGGCATCCCGGAAGGAGGGGATCTCTCCCATTGCCCCAGCTTCCTTTGTTATCCCTGCTTGTCTTGCATTCCACAGGCTAGCTGCGGTACTAGAGCCGTCAGGAGATCAGGTTCCTGACTTAGTTTAGGGCATGGCAGAGTCTCAGGTCTGCTAGGGTTGTAGAGATCGTGAAATATTGATCTCCAACTAATTTAAATTGTTATTACTATTATTATCATTAGGAGTTGTCTATATGTGAGTTTTTAGAATTTACGCTAGATTTTTGGTCGATATACGATGAAAATATTTGTGGTGAAATCTTGATTTGCGTTATTTAATTTTTTTTTTTTACTATATATATGAATTTAACACCCCAGAAACCGTGGGGAACTTCGATTATGAAGAATTCACATGTCAAACTTCTTGTGATTTCAATGAATCCCTGTGAGATTCTAGAAACAATGGATGGGAAAATAAAGAAGAAAACATTTCATGCTATGTTTTACCATGGATATTCTTAATACCATGGCTTATAAGTAAAAAATAAAAAATAAAACATATTTCATTTCATATGATATTTATTTTAATTAATCAATCTAATTAGAATGGTAAAAACAGAATAAGTAATTTTAAAATAAATCTTAGCGTTTGATTTGTGAATACTATTAAAAAAATATTTTGAAATATTTAGTACAAGTTCAGTCATTACCATCCACCTAATAATTTTAATAATTAAATTAATATTTTAGAAACCCTAGTCTAAAATAAAGATGCTTATTGATGTAAAAATAATCACGTGTATCTACTTAAGAAAGTTTGGACAATTATTAAATATATTGATCGATAAATAATGTGAAAAGTAAATTTTAGAATTCTTCAATAATATTGTGCAATAAAAATTATAGAAGATATTAAAATTATATATTTTTAAATCAAGTTTATTTTATTATTTTTATAAATAAATGAAAATATTTTTTTTAATTATCAAAATGAGATTTTAGATATAAACATATTAGTTATTCAAAAATTATATAGAGTTAACAAAAAATTATAAACTTTATATATATATATATATATGAAGATGTAGGGCTCTCTAAGCACATTAAAAAAACACGATTTGGATATTTCTGCTACTAGGAAACAATTTTTGAGTTAGATGACCACTCACTCTGCGTTCCAATGCCTCTATAATCAAATGTTGGTAGCTTTATCATTCTCATTTAACACTATTAATCTACCTCTTAATGTCTCTCGATTCGTAACTTCATCCCCACATGCATCCACTTAAAACTTGCTCTCAATGAATAGAAACACCAAGATTTATTCTTCATCTTTATGCTATTGGTTCAAACATTGACGACGTCTTCTATGATTAAAAACATAGATGTTGTTCCCATCACCTATTTTACACATCTTCATCATTTTCTTTATGAAGGTTCCTTGTAGCTTTGTTAATGACCTACCATGTTCGAAAAAAGGTTAGAATTCGCCGCAACAACAAAAGAAAAGTTAAAATTCTAATGGGTGTGTCAATTCTCTATGAAATTTGGTTTTAAAAATTATTGATTCATGGAGAAGATTGTTAAAAGCAACGGTGAAATTCTTCTTTGTGATTGTCATCACTAAAAATCCATTCTTCTTTGTGATTGTCATCACTAAAAATCCATCTCTCCAAGTTCTTTGAGCCTTGCGAGGATGTTCTAATCATGTTCGTATATGTTTTTCCATGGCCATGAACTAAACTAGACTCATGGGTTTCCACACCATAGGTTTGATAGGAACATCATTTAACTTAAAAATGTAAAATGTCTCTACAATTCATGGATCGTGGTTTTGCTTACAAATGAAAAATCAAAATACTTTAGTGCATATTGTATTTAAGTATGTGTTGACCTACTTACAACTCTATGTGTGAGTCAAAATGTTATCCCCTATCTATATGATTCCATGAATGACATAAGGTTAATATTTACGTGACGTTCAAACACATTTAGGGTAGAAAACATTTTAATAATATATGTATTTAATAGTCTATGCCAGTTTTTTGTACGTTACATATATAGTCCAATGTTTTTCCTCTTTACATATTGGATAACTTGATCTCGTTTGAAGTTAAGTAGCATCGATAATTATGATCAAGAGATTTGATTGAATAGATGATAGAAGTTCCTTGGAACTATAATGGGTAGGTGGTAAGAAATAGTAATAAAAGAACACTATTCATTTTCATGTATATTTTAGAAATGGTTTTGAGCATGCTGGCTTGTTAAATTTGTTTGACAGTACTACAACATATTTTTGAAACAAGTGTTAGAAATAGTTATATGCACCATCATTACTATTTTTTAAGTTGTATAATTTTTTATCACGTTGTTTTCAATTATTCAATTTGTTTCATAAACCTTGTATTTACGGCCTATTAAATAACACCTCTAATCTTACTAAATGATAAACAAATCGTCAAATATTTTGTTTTGTATCCTTCTTCTAATACATATTTTTCATAAAAATAACTCCTATTCTTTTAATAGATAATCCATATTTTTATGGAGTACCTTGTTTATACTTTCAAATCCAAAAGGATATTACTTCTTTCATTTATTAGCTTTTATTATTATTAAGACAATTACAAAAATATGGTGTATTCTTAATTTGCAAATTAAAAACATAAATAATTATAATGCTAAAGCTCCCCATAGGGTAGTGTATACATTCAACTTATTTCAACTTATTTGAGCATATAACCTGGAGTGATTCAACAACATAATAAATATATTAATCTCACTCCAGCAAAATAATAAATATATTAATCACATCTTGATTATTAATATTATTAAGACAACTAAAAAATCATGTAATCTTATTTTGCAAATTAAAAACATAAATAATGATAATACTATAACTCCCCATAAGATAATCTAGACATTTAACTTATTGACTATATAACATGGAGTGATTCAACAAAATAATAAGTAAATTAATCATAACTAAGAAAGTATTTTATTAATAATTAAACTAATAATCAACTTTACTTTACCTAATAAATTTAAATTTTAAATACTTTAAAAATGGTTTATAGATGTATCATTCTAAATTTAATTTTTTATATAAACAATTTTTTTATGTTCGAAATACGTATATAGACACTTCGAATTAGATTACATTCTTTATCTTAGTAATTCTATAATATGAAATATATATGTTATTTAAATTTTAAATACTTTAAAAATGGTTTATAGATGTATCATTCTAAATTTAATTTTTTATATAAATAATTTTTTTATGTTCGAAATACGTATATAGACACTTCGAATTAGATTACATTCTTTATCTTAGTAATTCTATAATATGAAATATATATTTTAATAACATGTATTTTATTATAACAAAATCTATTGTTTTATTATTTTATTATTTTTTATATTTTAAAAAATACCTAACTAACAAGCTAGATAAATGTCTTTTCCACAGCATATTACCAATAATCATATATTATTGAGATATAATAAACTACCACAATAAATAAATAAATATAATTTATTATTTTTGTGACAGCATCCCATTACTTTCCCAAGGTAATCATGTATGACTAATAACCTGTCCACAAAAGTCCAAAAACAGGAACACAGAGGGTCCCACGAGGGACGACGTCGTTTCACATTTTCTGTGGGATAAATTATTTAGTGTCCTTTAATAAACGTTTGCCGAGTTAAACTATTTAATATGTTTTAATAATATTTATCATCGTTTAAAATAAGTTTATTTAATTTTTTCACTGACGTGAAATGTCGATTATATGCACGTTCATAATAATTAACCATTGTTTTCTAATATATTTTCCCTTGGACAAAACATTTAATACTTTTTATATTTTTCACATGATAAATGAGAATTTTAAAATAATGATGAGGTGTTAACATATATTCTCTAATAATAATAATTGATAACTATTTTGATGAATAATAATTGCAATAAATTTTATGTTTTCGAAAAAATAATTTATTACATTCATCATTCCACAGTTTATAATTTTCACATGGTAAATGAGAATTTTAAAATAATGATGAGGTGTCAATATATATTCTCTAATAATAATAATAATAATAATCGATAATTATTTTGATAAATAAAAATTACAATAAATTTTATGTTTTCAAAAAATAATTTATTACATTCATCATTCCATACTAAATTAAATTAATTTAGATTGTTTAATAAAGCATTTTTTTAAATGAATAAACAAATTATTATAAATTCTATCATTTAAAAAAAAAAAAGACTAAATACAATTTCCAATCATAAAGTGTTTGAATTAATTATAATATAATTTTTTAATCAAAAAAATTAAAATAATAATAAAATTCAATTATTAATATAATATTATTAGTTCATTTTAATGTAAGACATTATCAATAAATTTATTTTTTTTGATTGCTAATAGGTAATTTTGGGTCTATATCATTTCTATTGAACGACCATCTAGGCCTGGTGCTTTGTTTTTCGCAAGGCATTTGATCACTTCTTCCACCTTGAACTTGGAGATTTCCCTTATAAGGGCTAGATTTTGTTCCCTGCTCACTAATTGGGGAATATGACGAGTTAGTCTTTATATATTCTCTGTCCTATCTATGTTGGGTTCAGTCAGCAAGCTTTGAAAGTGGTGAACTAGCAAGTTCTCTATATCATCCATTTGAGTAAGGTGATTTCCTTCCTGATCCACTAGGGAGAAGATCCTGTTTTGCTCCCTATATTGAATCATTGCTTTGTGTAAAAATCTAGAGTTTCTTTCCCTGTCCTTTAACCACTGGATTCTTGATTTCTGTTTCCATTGGATCTCTTCTTGTTGTCTTCTTTCCTCTAATTTATTTATCAGTTGTCCTTCTGCCTCTATTAGGGATTCCGATCTACCCTCATTAATTATTTGTTGTTTCACTTTCCTCATCTTAGTTTGAATCAATTCTTGATCTTGATGTATGTTGCCGAACTCCTCCCTATTCCATTTTCTTATTTTACCTTTGAGATCTTTGAGTTGGAGTTGGAAAGTATGAATTAGGTTTCTGCCTTCTTTCTCACTCTCTTTCCACCATTCCTTCAGCTTTCCAATGAAGGTTGGGTCTCTTAGCCAAAAGACTTCAAACCTGAAGGGTCTCTTTGTTTTCCCTTGCTTCATGTCCACTTCTAATCTAATCGGCCAGTGATCCGAGCCCAAGAAGGGTACGATGGATGCTTCATAGTAGACATCTTTGCTGATGATATTTTTTGTTGCCAAAAATATGTTGAGGCGAGATGTTATTTGGCTATTTCCTCCCTGTCTATTTTTCCACGTATATCTTCCATTAATTGTTGGGATATCCACTAGGTGAAGCTCTTCCTGGATATCCTTGAATTTCTCCATTTCTGGCTCCTCCCTTCTAAATCCTCCTATTTTCTCCTCTAATGATGTTATCAAGTGGAAGTCACCTACTATCAACCATATATTTTCATCATGCATCTGGTTTAGAGTCTTAATCTTTTGGAGAAAGTTTTCCTTTCCAATTGGGATGTGCGGGCCATAGACTGCTGAGAGCAAGAACAAGTCTTTACTTCCTATGAGGCGGAACCGACCTGTGAGGATGCGTTGCATGCCTATCCAATAGTCTAGAGTTACTTCTGTTAGATTCCATAAAATTGCTATCCCTCCTCCACTTCCTTTTGCATATGTTGCCATTCCCTCATACCTCGGTTTCATCTTACTCAGGATCTCTTCTAGTTTTTCTTCTGTGATCTTAGTTTCTTGGAGAAGCATGAATTGTCATTTTTCCTCTCTCAGTCGCTCCACTAGGTATCTTTGTTTACCTTGGTTGCTTAGGCCTCTTATGTTCCAGGATATTACTATCATTGGGAAACTTTATTTGGTTGTTGGTATATCACTGATAGCGGTACCACCTTGCTTGTGTTCACTAACATTTCTCCCATTATCTGTATTGGTTCTTGTAGGTTTGTTTGGCCTCTTTTCTTCCCCCCTTTTCCTTTGTTTTGATACTACTGGGGATTTTCCTGGTGCATCCCTAGTTGTTATGCGATCTTGACCTATCCCTATCCTTGCTTTGCTTGATATTGTTGAAATTTCTCTTTGTATAGTTTCTTTTGATCTTCTGGGATAAATCTTTTACCTAAGTGTCTCCATTCATTCAACAATTTCTTAAGGACTTCTTCTTCCATAGTATGCTCCTCCCCCTTGCTTGGGTCGATTTCCATTATAGTGGTTTCCATCCATATATGTTCATCTTTGTCTGTGAAGTCTCTTTGGGATTTCCGCTTGGGTGTTGTTTTTATTTGATTGGAGCTGCTCTCTTTTCCTTTTTCCTGACAATCCATGGGTTGTGTCTCATTTTTCACTTCTTCTTCCACCTGTAATACTTCATATCTGTTTTTACTACTTGACTGGGCTTGGGTTTCTTTTTCTGGGTTATGGAGTCCCTTTGGTTTCCTCCTCTTGGTTTTTACTTCTTGGAACCCTTCATTTCCATCATGTGGGGTCTTCTACTGCTTTTTCTTGTTCTCCATCTCTCCCTGGTTTAGCGGGAATTCCTTGAATAAATGGCCATATTCATGGCACCTTCGACATCTAAACGGGATATGCTCGTATTCTAGGGTTTGCTACCAAACCTCCTCATGGTATGCTAGCTCCACTGATTCAGGTATGGGTTCTGCTATCTTCATATATACACAGATTCTCACATAGGATGTGTATCGACCTATTTTTGTAGTTTCTTCTATTTTGACAAATTTTCCTATCGTATTCCCAATGCCCTCTAATATTTCTGGGTCCCAGAAGTCCATTGGGAGGCCAAACAGTCTTACCCATATTGGAGCTGCCAAGAATTTCACTTTCTCTGGTTCATAGCATTCCTCCCAATATCGCATGAACAAACAAGCATTATAATGGAAATAGGGACCATTTTCAAATACTCTTTCTTTATCTTGCAGGTTTGAGAAGAATACCGTAAAGAAGCCTCTGGTTCCCATCTTGAGTTCGATATGGCCCTTGGGTTGCCATTTCTATTGTATCCACTTCATGAGGTTTTTCTCCATCGGCCACACTCCTATGAACTTGCAGATCATCACATGGTCCTTCATGAAGCTTCTATATCTTTCCAATCTATTCATCAGGATGACAAATCTCGGTTTCTCTGCTGCACATGGCAGGCATTTTCCCCTACTACGAGCCTGCCACTGCGCCTAGAGGACAAGGCCATTTGTCTGGTTCGTTTCTTGGGTTTGTGGCTGGGTGTTAGTTTTATGGCGGGAATCTCCTACCGTGGCATCCCGGAAGGAGGGGATCTCTTCCCTTACCCCAACTTCCTCTATCATCCCTGCCTGTCTTGCATTCCACAGGCTAGCTGCGCTACTAGAGCCGTCAGGAGATCAGGCTCCTGACTTAGTTTAGGGCATGGCAGAGTCTCAGGTCTGCTAGGGTTGTAGAGATCGTGAAATATTGATCACCAACTAATTTAAATTGTTATTACTATTATTATCATTAGGTGTTGTCTATATGTGAGTTTTTAGAGTTTATGCCAGATTTTTGGTCGGTATATGATGAAAATATTTGTGGTGAAATCTTGATTTGTGTTATTTAAAATATTTTTTTTACTATATATATGGATTCAACACCCCAAAAACCGTGGGGATCTTTGATTATGAAGAATTCACATGTCAAACGTCTTGTGATTTCAATGAATCCCTGTGAGATTCTAGAAAAAATGGATGGGAAAATAAAGAGGAAAACATTTCATGCTATGTTTTACCATGGACATTCTTAATACCATGGATTATAAATAAAAAATAAAAAATAAAACATATTTCATTTCATATGATATTTTTTTTAATTAATCAATCTAATTAGAATGGTAAAAACATAATAAGTAATTTTAAAATAAATCTTAGGCTTTGATTTGTGAATACTATTAAAAAAATATTTGGAAATATTTAGTACAAGTTCAGTCCTTACCATCCACCTAATAATTTTAATAATTAAATTAATATTTTAGAAACCTTACTCTAAAATAAAGATGCTTATTGATGTAAAAATAATCACGTGTATCTACTTAAGAAAGTTTGGACAATTATTAAATATATTGATTGATAGATAATGTGAAAAGTAAATTTTAGAATTCTTCAATAATATTGTGCAGTAAAAATTATAAAAGATATTAAAATTATATTTTTTAAATCAAGTTTATTTTATTAGTTTTATAAATAAATGAAAATATTTTTTTTAATTATCAAAATGAGATTTTAGATATAAACATATTAATTATTCAAAAATTATATAAAGTGAAAAAAAAAAATTATAAACTTTACATATCTATCTATATATATATATGAAGATGTAGGGCTCTCTAAGCACATTAAAAAACACGATTTGGATATTTCTGCTAATAGGAAACAATTTTTGAGTTAGATGACTACTCACTCTGCCTTCCAATGTCTCTATAATCAAATGTTGGTAGCTTTATCATTGTCATTTAACACTATTAATCTACCTCTTAATGTCTCTGGATTCGTAACTTCATCCCCACATGCAACCATTTAAAACTTGCTCTCAATAAATAGAAACACCAAGATTTATTCTTCATCTTTATGCTATTGGTTCAAACATTGACGAGGTCTTCTATTATTAAAAACATAGATGTTGTTCCCATCACCTATTTTGCACATCTTCATCATTTTCTTTATGAAGGTTCCTTGTAGCTTTGTTAATGACCTACAATGCTCGAAAAAAGGTTAGAATTCGCGGCAACAACAAAAGAAAAGTTAAAATTCTAATGGGTGTGTCAATTCTTGATGAAATTTGGTTTTAAAAATTATTGATTCATGGAGAAGATTGTTAAAAGAAACGGTGAAATTATTCTTTGTGATTGTCATCACTAAAAATCCATTCTTCTTTGTGATTGTCATCACTGAAAATCCATCTCTCCAAGTTCTTTGAGCCTTGCGAGGATGTTCTAATCATGTTCATATATGTTTTTCCATGGCCATGAACTAAACTAGACTCATGGGTTTCCACACCATAGGTTTGATAGGAACATCATTTAACTTAAAAATGTAAAATGTCTCTACAATTCATGGATCGTGGTTTTGCTTACAAATGAAAAATCAAAATACTTTAGTGCATATTGTACTTAAGTACGTGTTGACCTACTTACAACTCTATGTGTGAGTCAAAATGTTATCCCGTATATATATTATTCCATGAATGACATAAGGTAAATATTTACGTGACATTCAAACACATTTAGGGTAGAAAACATTTTAATAATATATGTATTTAAGAGACTAAGCCATTTTTTTGTACGTTACATATATAGTCCAATGTTTTTCCTCTTTATATATTGGATAACTTGATCTCGTTTGAAGTTAAGTACCATCGATAATTATGATCAAGAGATTTGATTGGATAGATGATAGAAGTTCGTTGGAACTATAATGGGTAGGTACTAAGAAATAGTAATAAAAGAAAGAACATTATTCGTTTTCATGTATATTTTAGAAATGGTTTTGAGCATGCTGGCTTGTTAAATTTGTTTGACAGTACTACAACATATTTTTGAGACAAGTGCTAGAAATAGTTATATGAGCCATCATTATTATTTTTTTAAGTTGTATTATTTTTTATCACTTTGTTTTCAATTATTCAATTTGTTTCATAAACCTTGCATTTACAGCCTTTTAAATAACACCTATAATCTTACTAAATGATAAACAAATCGTCAAATCTTTTCTTTTGTATCCTTCTTCTAATACATATTTTTCATAAAAATAACTCCTATTCTTTTAATAGATAATCCATATTTTTATGGAGTACCTTGTTTATACTTTCAAATCCAAAAGGATATTACTTCTTTCATTTATTAGCTTTTATTATTATTAAGACAATTACAAAAATATGATGTATTCTTAATTTGCAAATTAAAAACATAAATAATTATAATGCTAAAGCTCCCCATAGCGTAGTGTATACATTCAACTTATTTCAACTTATTTGAGCATATAACCTGGAGTGGTTCAACAAAATAATAAATATATTAATGACATCTTGATTATTAATATTATTAAGACAGCTAAAAAATCATGTAATCTTACTTTGCCAATTAAAAACATAAATAATGATAATACTAAAACTCCCCATAAGAGTGATTCAACAAAATAATAAGTAAATTAATCATAACTAAGAAGGTATTTTATTGATAATTAAACTAATAATCAACTTTACTTTACCTAATAAATTTAAATTTTAAATACTTTAAAAATTGTTTATAGATGTATCATTCTAAATTTAATTTTTTACATAAATAAATATTTTTATGTTTGAAAAACGTATATAGACACTTCAAATTGGATTACATTCTTTATCTTAGTAATTCTATAATATGTTTTATTTTTTAATTATTTTTTATTTTTTATATTTTAAAAAATACCTAACTAACAAACTAGATAAATGTCTTTTCCACAACATATTACCAATAATCATATATTATTGAGATATAATACACTACCGCAATAAATAAATAAATATAATTTATTATTTTTGTGACAGCATCCCATTACTTTCCCAAGGTAATCATGTATGACCAATAACCAAAAACGTATATAGACACTTCAAATTGGATTACATTCTTTATCTTAGTAATTCTATAATATGTTTTATTTTTTAATTATTTTTTATTTTTTATATTTTAAAAAATACCTAACTAACAAACTAGATAAATGTCTTTTCCACAACATATTACCAATAATCATATATTATTGAGATATAATAAACTACCGCAATAAATAAATAAATATAATTTATTATTTTTGTGACAGCATCCCATTACTTTCCCAAGGTAATCATGTATGACCAATAACCTGTCCACACAATTCCAAAAACAGGAACACAGAGGGTCCCACGAGGGACGACGTCGTTTCACATTTTCGGTGGGATAAAATATTTAGTGTCCTTTAATATACTTTTGCCGAGTTAAACTATTTAATATGTTTTAATAATATTTATCATCGTTTAAAATAAGTTTATTTAATTTTTTCACTGACGTGAAATGTCGATTACATATGCACGTTCATAATAATTAACCATTGTTTGCTAATATATTTTCCCTTGGACAAAACATTTAATACTTTTTATATTTTTCACATGATAAATGAGAATTTTAAAATAATGATGAGAATTTTAAAATAACGATGAGGTGTTAGCATATATTCTCTGATAATAATAATTGATAACTATTTTGATGAACAAAAATTGCAATAAATTTTATGTTTTCAAAAAAATAATTTATTACATTCATCATTCTACATAGTATAATTTTCACATGGTAACTGAGAATTTTAAAATAATGATGAGGTGTTAATATATATTCTCTAATAATAATAATGGATAATTATTTTGATAAATAAAAATTACAATAAATTATGTTTTCAAAAAAATAATTTATTACATTCATCCTTCCATACTAAATTAATTTAGATTGTTTAATAAGGCATTTTTTAAAATGAATAAACAAATTATTATAAATTCTATCATTTTCAAAAAATAAATTATTAAATACAATTTCCAATCCTACAATGTTTGAATTAATTATAATATAATTTTTTTAATCAAAAAAATTAAAATAATAATAAAATTCAATTATTAATATAATATTATTAGTCCATTTTAATGTAAGACATTATCAATAAATTTATTTTTTTTGATTGCTAATAGGTAATTTTGGGTCTATATCATTTCTATTGATTAATGTTGTAAATTAAATATATGTATTATTTAGTATGGTAAAAGAACATAAATAGTTTTTAAACTTTTGATTAATCAATAACTTTAGAGTCTCACTGCATATCTCACTAACATGAATTAATTATGCACTATTTTTTAATTGTTTTTCAAATGTACAATGGACATACATGAGTTTTGTGTTAGGTCAACCTTATTTTACAATGGACATACATGAGCATGAGCATTTTGTTAGGTAAACCTTATTTTGCCTATGTCGTGAAGCAACCTTTCCCATAGATCCATGACCACCCTCACAACCAACTATGCTCCTCTTGTATCAGGAGTATGATCTGCAAATGTGTGCCAAACTGCAAGCCTTACCACTAAATGAGGAGAATAGTGGAGCATGATCAAGTCGATCAACCATAAAAATAATAATGTTGTAATTGTGTGTGTAGGGAGAGAATCTATGACCAAATACAAACTCTTGTTATGTGTGAACAATGTTGAGTAAAGATATTTGTTATATTCCTACAAGGAAGAACCATTAGACATTGCGATTAACTAAAATGAATAATGTTTTTTGTCTAATTTTGTAATAGTTACAAGAAAGTAAAGAACATAATAGAGAGGTGGATAACACATCTTTCTCTAGTATAAACAAAAGAAAGCGATATAGCAATCTCAAAATAAAACATATACATAATTTTATAAACATAAATATTGTAACCAAAATCTCAACCAATAAAACATTTACTCTAAACCAAATACCTTTTGAAATTATAATCCTTAAAAAAAAGTGTTCCATAAACATATAAATTTCTCAAAACTCTGCATCAGATATCTCGCTCACGATAATAAAGAAAATTTACCAAATCTTTTATATAAAAAAAAAATGAAAAAATCTAAATTTCAATTAAAAAAACAAAAAACATAGATCAAATACCTTGGAAAGACATTGAAAAATAAACTAAATACATTCAACATTATATATTAGTTAAGGTCGAACAACCCTAGGCAAACAATCAACATAACACAGATAAGAGTCTGACCACAGCGACACATTGATTTTCGAACATAAAACCCTACTCCATAACTCAAAAATTTGGCTCCTTAATAGCTAGAGTGGTATACAAAGAATATAAAGGGAAATAAAAGTGGAAGGGGAAAATCGATGTCGAACCCTGCTAAAAGAATTAGAACCTAACATGAGAATTTCCAGGAAAGAAAGGAGCTTCTATTAGAAATCTAAGCACGCACTCACGCTACAAGAAAAATGTCAGTATTATAAAATTGGAAAAAAGATGTTAAAAAAATATCTGTTAAAATATTTGTTTAAAATAGAGGATGTTTAGTGGTAATTATAATATAATTTCATTTTAATTTAAAAAATTTAAGTAACAGAAAATTTTAGGGAATATCTTTTTAGCTATGTGCTTCATGAAACAAGTAGCACCTGTGTACTATGTATATAAAATCAGTAAAGCAACATATATAACTAAAAATACTGAAAAATTGAATGAAAATAATACCAATACTTAAAATGTATTCCTGGAACAAGTAGCACAGATGTGCTACGTATATAAAATCGCGGAAGCCGAGTACATAACTAAAACATCTAGAAGTTAAATGAAAATAACACCAATGCCTGAAATATATACTACCTTGATACGTATATATCAAAAAAAAAAAAAAATGCCTCAGGAGGTTCCTTTAAGGAATAACACCGGGGCAGGCAAACAAAATATTGGAGACTTGGTGCTATTATTTAAACTCGCAACGTCGATCCATATGATATAAACGAACTTGTACACTAAGGACATAAAAGAACTAATGTTATTCATTTTATTGGAAATAATATTTTGTGGCATTAGTTTTATAAAAGCGCTGAGGCTTAAAGAGTTACAATGCACTGGGGTGTTAATGGCAAACAATACTAGTGCTGGAAGAACTAAACGTATTAATGTTGTCGTTTTTCAAAAAGGCATCAATCACGCAAAAGATGTTGTCAAATTGATTTCATATAATGTTTTAACGACCGATTAATTTCAAATCTTTGAAGAAAACAACTCTAAACTTAATTTCATAAAGTTTAGAAAAAGATAAGCGTGACTAATTCTCTGTCTGCAAAATTCCAAAAACAGGAAAACAGGAGGGACGACGTCGTTTCATATTTTCTGTGGCATAAAATACTTATTGGCTTCCTTTAATATATAATAATTCGTCATAGGCGTTCCTATATCGACCCCCAGGTCGATGGGGGCGTCGTTGAGCCTTTTTTATTTTTGAAATGAATGGTGTAGATTTATTCTCAACGACGTATGCCAGTAGATGCTTCGTCTGAGTCGCAGATCTATGACTCAGGCAGGAGGGAGCGTGAAGCGTTGCAGTTTAAGTCAACTTAATTGAAATTAAAATGATTTTGAACGTGGTGGCGGTTGAGGAAAATGGTGGGACGATCCAGCTCGCAGCTGGTAACATGCCACTTGTAATGTCGCGCCCATGTGAAGTCGAAGCTCTTGCTAAGTCAATGTGTGTTCGTGTTTTTTCATGGATCATGCTCTTGGGAAGAAAACTTGTTGTGTACAGTTTCCTCAGAGAATTGATGGTATTGATCGATGCACTTCGATAAATTGATAACAAAATTCATTTAAGAATGCAATTTTGCTACATCATGAATTTTATCTTGGATGTTGCCATATCTGCGCTCGTCTCAAGTATCCTAATAATGTCTTATGAGTTTGGATCACTAGTCCAGGTGCACGGGATTCACTTCCTATTTTCCATCAAGCTATCACAACATTCTAGTCTGATCTATAACACCCGAGACAATCCATTAAAATCAAACAGATCATTAAAATCTATGTGGATATTTTTGTTTAAAAGGACTGTTAATTCAGGCACGATGGAAATAATTATCTCCGCATAGAAATTCTGTATGCTCATCGTTACAAAATCATCATGACAGAGTGGGATTTTCAAGAACATTTTTGGATACCGAATACCATGCAACTCTCATATCCAACATGATTCTATTTAGCCTGTGACGATATATGCCTTTTCAACAATGATAATTATTATCCTCGCCAGCTTAACTTACGCCATATGTAACCAAACTTTTTCTTTGATGTAAGCATTGAACAACACCGAAAATGTACTCTTATATGCATGTGTGCATTTTCATATATTTTAGCATGGCATATTAATTCTGAAATATTTGAAGATCATCTTGATATATTTTTATGGTATACAAGGGTCTTTCAACGCCAATCCTTCGGAGTATGAATTAATTCATAGTATTCATGGCGTTATCCCAACAAACCCGGAGTTCCAATGCTGGGCATAAACAACAACCAAACCTTCCTATTAATTTTCACTTTCGAGTTCTACGTTTTGGTCAGAATATTTAAAACATTTTTTTTTTCCAAAACAATGAGCGTATTACAATAATAAATTTTTAAGTATGACGTATAAAGAGTAGAACCTTAAATTTCATTGTTTGATAAGACAACCATTCGAATTCAATGGACAAGGCCTTCAGATTATGCGTGTTTATAAAGCTCTGATCTTTACAATATTGATATCAATCTTTCAGAAATGTTTCTTCTAAATTTATGTCCTTCTTATTGTTTGGATGGATACATAAATCGATAAATTCTAAATAAGCTATAAATAATCACTTTCTACAGCATGTTTTTGTAAAGATTTTTGTCCATTAAATATGGTATGCCCAAGAAACTTGATGGAGGTTTGGAATATCTCAATCTTCTTTTTATTGAGAATCAGACCATTTCTTTTTATTATCTGTATAAAAGTCTA
Organism: Pinus tabuliformis; assembly: GCA_031772625.1. Taxonomy (NCBI): domain Eukaryota; kingdom Viridiplantae; phylum Streptophyta; class Pinopsida; order Pinales; family Pinaceae; genus Pinus; species Pinus tabuliformis. Next base: position 1,280,152,907 of record CM062817.1, on the reverse strand, counting down.
GATACGCTTAAAATGGTTTTGGACATTTTTAAAAAAGATGAAAAATAGGGTTTGAAAATGGAGTCCATTACCTTCTGAAATTTTGATGGTCTATGCTTCAACCCAAAAGGCATCACATCCCATTAATAATGACTAGCTAACACGATGAAGGCAATTTTGAACCTATCTTTTTCATCAATGGCAACTTGCCAAAACCCTGATTTTAAATCAAACTTTGAGAATATTTTCACGCCTGCAATCCTTCCTATGATATCTCCTTTGTGTGGAATTGGATATGTGTTATCCGCTAAAACAGAGTTTAGGGGTTTATAGTTTATTACCAATCTTGGTATACCTCTGATTTGTTCGGCCCTTTTGTTGACTTAGAGCCCATAACAATTCCATGGGCTATCATATTCTCTAATCAGCTTTTTCTCCAACATTTGTTTTATCTCTTTCTCGCAGAGATCTCTATATTCTTTGTTCATTGGAATGGCTCTGCTCTTGCAAGGCCTTCCTGTATATCTCAACTGAATACTGTTTCCTATGCCAGAAAGCATTTGATTCCTCGGCGCAACATTCTTCTTCAATCCTTTTTCCTATCTCAGCAATCTTCTTCTGGTTTACTGGATTTTTTAACTGTTCTAAAACTTGGATTGTGGACTTTAAATCCTTGAGGTCCATTAACTTGGATTCAACTTTGTCTAATTCTTTCATTGCCTAGACCATTGTGGATATTATTGGATTTGAGATATAAGGCATCTCAATCCTTTTGGGAAATCCTCTAGAAGTTGGGATAGTGATAAAATATCCTCCTCGATTTCCTTTCAGTTTGATCGACCCATGTGGTTCTACTGCTGCCGGAAAAACATTGCGTAAAATGCAATCAACCAGAATATCAGCAACTGCAAATTTTAATTTTATGCAATTCTTCTCAAAACAAATTGAAACTTGGGCACTTCAAATTTGAGGGTTTTATTACCCAAACCGATCACCTTCCTGTTTGCAGACACCCAATATTTTGCCTGAATTACTTTGGTGTTGAGTATATTTACATCTGCACCAGAGTCTATAAGTGTAGTTAATGAAAACATTTCATTTTGTATACATAAATTAATATGTACATGGTGTTGTTGGTATTCTACAGTCAGGATTCTCATTTCTTGAAATCCTGCAGGGGAGTCCTTCTTTCCTTCAATTATCTCAACATTTGATTTGTGATAGACTGTTGAATCATATTCATCAAATGGATTTGTAGTAATAAACTGCTTTCCTTTTTCTAATCTTTCAACTTGAAGTTTTAAAGCAGAGATTTCAGATTTAAGATTATGTATTTTTCTACTTACCTTCCCCAAGGTGAGTGAGCGAACCTTATCTTGCTGCTTATGCCTTTGAAAAGACTTAGTGTTCCGCTCATAGGAAGCATCTACGAATAAAGGCTTCTTTGAAGATCCCTTATTGGAAGAACGGAGTTGATCCATAAATGCATCTGTGAGATGGTTTTTCATCTCTCCATCTTCCATTGCACGAATTTGTACCAATATCTTCATCTCTTCTTCTTTTGTTTGTGCCATAAGCACTTTTCCTTTTGCTAAACAGGTGGCATATCATCATTTGAAGATTCACTGGAATAGTTAGAATCAGAATTAGTAGAATAATTACAACTACATTCATCTGAGTCTGAACAATTGCATGGATGGGCATGCAGATTCAATTCTTTATATTCTTCATCTGATGCATTGTGAGAAAAAGAGCTAGTGTAATCAGCAGATGAATAAATAAGTTGTTGTTGTTGAGCCTGTTCTCGGATCACTATATTTGGGCAGTGATCTGTCTTGTGACTTTTGGATCTTCGTACAAAGAAATGGGGTCTCTGTCTTGACTATTTTCTTCTCCATGTGTAGAGGTTGTGATTTCTTACCTTGAGTTTTCTTTGATTCTTCTCCTACTAGGCACTTATTAGAAGTGTGTCCAGTTTTCCCACAAAGCCAACAAGTTAACTTGTTCCACTTTTCTTGTTTTGAACCATGCAAGTGGATATCTGAAGGCTTGTAATAGTGGGTTCTTGGAACATATCTGTAATATCCTTTGCGCATCTTGGGAGGCCTAGAAGAGGCTCTCTTTGCTCTGTTGCAAAATTTGGTTGTTTGTTTTCTTTCTTTTTTAGCTCTTCTTTTGGCTTTCCTTCTCTTGACCAAGGGGTCATCTATGCTTAAGCCATACCTGCTACAAACAGATTTACTATCTGGAAATTTAGATAGATTTTCAAGATATCTATTTATTTTAGAGCTAGTGCACAAACCAACCAAAGCTTTTGTAATAATTGAATAAATTTCTCCCCAGGTATAAGATTCAAAAGGTAACTGAAAAACTTCTTGCAGACAAATATAATCTACAAATCTAGAGGGGACTGCTGCAAGATATACCTGCTTCCAAAGAAGATTTTTAGAATCTCTTACCTCATATATTTGGAGCATCTAATCCCTCTGGAAATCTTCATACTAAGACATCTTGTTACATTTTAAATTCATTAAGATAACTTCATGTTTATCTGTTATCTTAGTTTTTGAACCACACCAGTGTTCCAGAATCATGGAGGTTAAAGCTCCAATCATGTTACTTTGTGTAGTTCCATGAGGATTGTGTATGATATCACCTGCTTCATATTTAAGCAGTTCATCCTGCATCTTTTGTACCAAAGCTGGAGAGGATTCTATTTCGCACCATCTTAACAATGTTTCAATAAAACACCGAATAATAGTTTTCCATGCTTCTATTTCATTTTTCCCTCTGAGACACATTAATTTATACTCAGTAAACATCATGTCAATCATTTGTCTTATTTGGCCAACACTGAGATTGTCGATATTCCATTCTCTATGGGAATCGAGGAAAATTGTGTGGGCTTCTGGGAACTTCCCTTTGCCACTTAGGTCTGGAGTAGGATACCTACTGAATTGACTTTGTAAGGCCTCATAGATAGGAAGGACTTCAGCTTCTTTTTCCTCTTCCTTGAACAAGGATGCTAAGGAGATGTGTTCTGAAGACTCGGCTTTATCTGTCTGAGGCGATACAACTTCTTTTGGTAATAGCTAGGGAAATCTACCAACAGGTTTGACAGGGTCTTGAATCTTCACAATCCTTTTATGTAAAAAGGAGGCAGGAACTGGCTTGTCAATTTTGGACATAGTCATTTTATCTACTTTCTCAACCAGCTCATTTATCAAGACTTTTGTAGACCCAAACTGGTCTACCATTTTCTCTTCTACTTCTTCTATTTTACTCAGAGATTCTCTAGCATAACTTCTAACAATTGAGGATGAATACTATACATCATTCAAAGACTTATTTACATCATTTATTGAAACTTGAATAGTATTAAACTGTTCTTTGACTTCTGAGGATTTTGTTGTTTCCATCTCAATGCCTTTTATAACTGTATTGGTCCAATTTATTTTTTCACTGGCCTTCTGTATTCTTCCATCAATTCCTAGGGAATTTTCATCTTTTAAGACCAAAGGTATGGCCTTTGCAGTGCTTTGACCTTCTCCTAACATAATGCCCTTATAAGGAGGGAATGTGGATACTATTTCAACTTTACTACCATCTAGGGCTGACCAGGAGTGTAGAGATGAAGCAGAGGCTGTAGCATCAGTCATCATGACTTTTTCTGGTTGTCTCTTGCTATTCCATGAATAAAATGATATCCAAGAATTTGTATCATCCATATATTTTTTCTAGGCTTGAGACAATTTGATTTTTTCTTCAACAGAATGACTTAGGCCAAAATGTTCAGCCTCAAGATGAGTAAATAAGTCCAAATTCAACATTGCTTTCATCCATTAGGAACTTATTTTGTGTTTTGGACATCCATCCATTAAAGTAAAAAAAAATTGCATCTCCATTACAATAGGCTTTTTACAGTCATCTGGGATTGGCCCAAACCTTGATTGAGGGATTAGGCCATTTGCTTGTTCTAGGTAGCCTAGTCCATATCTCAGCTTTGTTGGCCTCATCATGCTAAAAATTTCTTCTAACCTTGGATCTACATTTTCCAGGGTAGTTATCTCAGGCATCATCAAGACATGTTCAGAATCATGAGAGAATGGTATGTGTGATCATTTTGGATTAGGACAAGGATTTATGGATGTAGAAGGTGGTGCTTCACCAGTCCTATGATGATGGTTTTCATGTATAACTAATTCAGCAAGATGACTGAGATTAACAACAGAATTGCATTCTGGAAATTTGACTTCAAGGGAAGAAAAGTTAACTATCTGGGCAAACTCAAATAATGAAACATGTTTACAGGAATTTAAAACAGAACTTGAAGAGGCTGTATCTATATTATCTAGATTTCTGTACAAATGCGAACTTCAACAGGCTTGGTCTATTCTCCTTCGGTCTATGGTTGATCTTCTAGGGAATGAAAGAATAGAAGAAGATTTTTCTTCATGAATATCGACAGAAGTTATCTTTTTCATGGCAAGAGGTTTGGGATTTGACACCACCCAGTCTTCTGGGAAAGTAAGGTCTTCCCATCTGATGGTGTTCGATCTTTTGATTTCTTGAATTCGTTAACACCACCACACTAGCTTTTGAAACCTTACAGGGTGCATGGAGCACTGCTGGATAGAGCGTATTGGTATGCCTAAATCATCCTCTGGTTTGGATAGCAATGTTATGTCTTTTCTTGGCCATATCAAATCGAGTTGTCTGGATTTGTAGCTAAAGTATATTTTCGATTGTTTCATCGTATACATAGACATAAAAGTTTGGATAACAATCAAAATAAATGGGGCCATTAGACAGAGGGGCAACAATACCTCCTATCAGCGAATAAGTGTATTTATTGTGGGTCAAGTCTCTGACAGTAGCTAAGACAAAAGTATTTAGACCCTAGCGTGTCAAGGCATGGATCCCAATTCTTATACAACTCAAATGGAGACACTAGGTTTTTAATCTCTTGGCCTTAGCTTGAAGCTGTTTCGAATCTAAGAGAGGAATGGATTGGACACAATCGGAGTTCTCTTGGATCTGACTAATTGACTCTTTAAGGGATATTCTAGTAGCTGCTTTTAAATGAAATACTGAGAGATCTGAATAAACTTAAGAAGCATTTATACTTGGAAGTTGACATCAAGCAAATGGCTGTGATTCTTCATACTGTAGTTCAGCTAAGTTTAAAACACAACTAGAGGCGAATGTGAACATATCCCTGAGGGGGTTTTCTTGAGCAGATGACTCTCTTTATTTTACTTGCTACATGTTACATAGTGCGAGAATTAAATTTCCACACACTACTAAACTTACCTCGATTGGAGGAATGAAAATTAAACAATATACGTCATATTGGGGATTCTGAATAAGTCAATGCTTTCAAACTCATTGTTTAAATGGTAAGAATTCATTGGTATGGTAAAGTTTTGGTTGTATGGGTAAAGCTCAAAACATTGTTTATCTTATATATTCTGTTTATTGAGGAGTAGAGAGCTCTTATTCATGAGAATTTATTTTTTGTTGGGATTTTCTCGTGTATTATTTTTGAAGTAATTGGTAAAACAAAACAAGTCCCTTTTTACTTTAATGGTTCTTTTACTTAAAAAAAATACAATAGAGAAGAGTTCTTATAAATTAACGACCACCCCATTTAAAAAATAGACATCATTATTTCCAATTGTTGTGTTGATGAGAGCTGCTAAATTCTCACTTAAAATTAAGATGTGAAACATTGAAAGAGACCTTACTTTTATATGTTTCTTCTGAGGATGATGAATTTGAGGCTATGAAATACTATGGCCTCATATTGAAATTAGTAGTGGTTAGGATGTCTTATCTATCGAAAAATAGCATGTAATTTATAGTATTACCATCAATAATTCAACACTATTGTGAGTTAAAATAAAATTTTTTATTAAAAAACCATAATTAATTAAAATGTACATGTTCCATTTTTTTTTTAATAAAACATTAAAATTCTTGAACTACTTAGCACATCCAATGATGCAGTAAGTGTCATTGGCAATTTTAGAAGAGAACTCTCCATTGTTCAAAATATAGAAGTGTTCATATTCCATTTACTAGTAATTTTAATTAATAAATGTATTTTTGATTGGAATTTAACAATATAATTTTTGTGAAATTGTAATTTTTTATTATTTAAAATGTATTTTCAAAAGTTAAAAAAAAATTACCAGCTTAAAATTTCTTTTAAACACTTAAAATTTGAAATTTCCACAACTTAAATTTACAATTTTAAAAAATCTCTAAACAATCTTTAACCAAATCCAACAAAACCAAATAGTACTTACAATACAACATTCTACTGATATTTTCATTATAAATCCTATGATCCAATAATGTTTCAAACATTAAAAGTTGTGGCCATAAGGTGTTTTTACGCATCATTACTATTATTTGTGAAAAAATTGTCACTTTGTTTTACTAAGTCTTTGCATTTAATTCACATAGAGCACATATTTGAGAGACAAATTTGTCTTTTATGATTATTGATGCAAATTTTCCTCGGTTTCCCTCACTTTTTTGAGTGGGGTCGTGCATTTGGGTGATATGAAGCAAATATTTTAATGAAAATTTTGTCCATATTCTTCAAGATTATCTATGTGATTTCAATCACTTTCTTTCATGAATTGGGCCTCGCATTTTGATTGATATAACATTTTGTTAACACAGAGCACATACTTTAACAATTTTTTTTTTTTTTTTTTAAGTTTGAGGAGTATCTTTTAATAATTTCATAATTGTATTTTTAAATTTAAAAAAAAATATGGTTTAAAGTATATGTATGTTAAGATATACTTACTATTTGTAAGAGTACATTTGGATTGTGTGAGATATTTATAGGTAGACAAATTTTAGGGGCTAACACTTGTAAATAGGCTCATTTCCCATAATTTTTCAAGAAAATAATTAAATTCCTTTTTCTTAAAAAAAGAATCACTCTAATTGCTTAAGATAAAATCATCTATACCTTAAAAATTATCAAAATATTATACAACTATATAAAATTACTATAAACATTTATTGAAATACAATTAAATATTTTACAACTTGGATATTAGGAATTAGTTTAAGATTTACTAAAGTTTCTAAACTTCAAAATAAATTATCATCCTTAAAATTTTAGCTAATTAAAAATTGTGTAAAAGTATCAAATCCAACATGATAGAAAAAAAAATGGTTTCAATATTTATCTATTCCAGAACTTCAAACTTTTCTTTTGCAGCCAAATTTAATTGTTTTTGTAAAAAAATTCTTTACTAACTTACAAAGTTCTAATTAAAAAATTAATGTGTTTTCAAGTGTCTTGTCTAAGAAAAAAGTGTCATTGGATAAGATTGGATGCAAAATTTATTTTATTTTTATTTTATACGTGCAATGAAATTAAAATAAATTTTATGTATCATCAACATAAATTTAATGTGTAGTTAAAGTAAAATAAATTTTGTGAAAATAATTTTCATATTTTGTGAAAAATATAATTGTGACAAATATTGTCTCAATATGAAAATCAATAATGATCAACCACAGTGAACTATGATCAAACGTCATGTTGTGAGAAAGATTGTTTCAAAATGTAAATCAAACATGGTCAAACATCTCTATTTTAGCGTTTATAATATTTATCATAGGGTTTATATAACTTGGTTTACAATATTTATTTCAGTATTTATCATAGGATTTTCTTGATATGGAAATAAATCATGGCCAACCATGGTCCAACACCACATTTGGACAAATATGGTCTCAATATGAAAAACAACCATGGGCAAACATGGTCAAACATGCTCCAAAGTTTCATTTTCACAAAGATTGTCTTGATATGAAAATAAATCATGGTCAACCATGGTCCAATGTCGCATTGTGACAAGGATTGTATCAATATGAAAATCAACCATGGTCAACCATGGTCAATCACGTTTATTCTAGCATTTATAGTATTCATCTTGGGGTTTATATACCTTCGATTTATAATATTAATCCATTGGGTTTAATATTGATCCCTTGGATTTATAATCCCTTGGGTTTATTAATATAAGGGTTCATTTTCCTAGTGTATAATATTGTTTAAAGGTTTTATAATATTAATCCTGGGGTTCCATATAAATCCCTTGGGTTTATAATCATGGTCAACCATGGTCCAATGTAACATTATGACAAATATTGTCTCAATATGAAAATCAACCATGGTCAACCATTCCAAACCATTGTCAAACATGGTCAATCATGGTCAACTATGGTCCAATGTGACAATGTGACAAAGATTGTCTCAATATGAAATCAACCATGGTCAACCATGGTCCAATGTTGCATTTTCACAAAGGCTGTCTCAATATGAAAAATAACCATGGTAAACTATGCTCAACCATGTTTATTTTAGGGTTTATAATATTTATCTTAGGGTTTATATGTTGGGTTTATAATATTAATCCCTTTGTTTTAATATTATTCCCTTGGGTTAGTTATTCCCTTGAATTTAAAATATCAATCCCTTGGGTTTACTAATACAAGGGTTCATATTCCTGGGGTATAATATTATTCATAGGGTTTATAATATAAATCCATAGGTTTATAATCATGGTCAACCATCGTCTAAGGTCACACTGTAACAAAGATTTCCTCAATATGAAAATCAACCATGGTCCAACGTTACATTGCGACAAAGATTGTCTTGATATGAAAATAATTCATGGTCAATCATGGTCAACCATGGTCCAATGTCACATTATGACCAGGCATTTAGATTCCTCTAGTCAAATAAGTATCTCAACCCACTGTGACCACTCATCAATACAAACCTCCTGGCCAGAAGATAGTGCTTCCACAGCTTCAATGCGTGTATGATTGCTACTAGCTCAAGATCATGCGTCAGATACTTCTGCTTGTGCTCATTCATTTTTTGTGACTCATAGAACACTATCTATCCTTCCTGCATAAGAAATCCACCAAGTACTCTCTTACAAGCATTTGTAAGCACTATAAATTCTTTGTTCGGGTATGCAAAATTTAACATTGGTATTGTGTAAACCTGCCAATCCCATGAATGATCTCACCTCATCCAAAATTTTAGGAGTTGCTCACTCCATGATGATACTTATCTTTTCCAGATCTACTGTTATGCCTTCCTTGGAAACAACATGTTTGAAAGAAGCTACACTTGCTAAGCTTGGCATACAACTAATGCTCTCTTAGGAATGTCAACACAGATGCTAAATGCTCGACATGATATTATTCACTCTTGGAGTACATTGACATGTCACTATTGAATACAATAACAAACTTGGCCAGATAAGGATGCAACCCACTATTCATCAAAGAACATGAATGTAGCTAAAGAATTAGTCAAAACAAATTGAACTACAATAAAATCATAATGCCAATACCTAGTCCTCAACATAGTCTTGTAGATATCATCTTCCTTGATGCATACCCAATGGTATCCTGATCTCAAGTCTATCGTAGAGAACACTGTTTCTCCCTTCAACTAATCAAACAAATCATCAATCATTGGAAATTGGTACGTATTCTTGATCATTACCTTTTTCAGCTACCTTTTGTTAATGCACAATCTGAGAGTACCATCTTTCTTCTTTATAAACAATACCGGTGCACCCCAAGGTGATACATGACCTAATGTATCCCTGGGCAAACATCTTCTTTAACTACAATTTCAAGTCTACTAGCTTTAGAGTACTCATCCTCTAAGGTTCCTTCGATGCAGGTGCTTCCCATGGAACCTACTCAATAGGGAAATATACTTCCCTCTGAGGAGGTAACTCTGGAATCTCTTTTGGAAACACATCTTGATATTGCAGCAATATTGGGTACCTCTTGAAGATTTCTAAATCCTCAACATCTTTACCCTTATCACTAGATATATGAAATAAAAACATCACAAAACCTTTTCTACAACTACACTTATCCTACTTAGTTGTAACCATCGTCACTAATGTCACCTTCCTCTTTCCATGCAAAAGTCTATTTCCCCTACTATCATCCACACACTCAATGGCCTTGTTAAAGCAATCCACTATGGTCCTATGAAGGTACAACCAATCAATGTCCATAAACATACTATACAATCCCAATGGTAGTACATTCAAATGTGCTGCTATTGGCATACAATTTAGCTTGAATGCGCAAGGTCTTACCGAATGGTGAACTCTCTTCTTTGTACCTATGGCCAAATATACTAACCAAGATTTTGCATGCAGTTATTTTATCAAACCGTACTTATCCAGCAGGTTAGGATTAATATAACTATAATTAGATCCAGGATCAATCAAAGTAGAAACAAACTGATCACAAAGCTTACCATCCATCTCAACGTTAGATGCCTGATGATCCGCTTGTCTGTCATCCACAGTTGCATAAATCTGAGGAATGTTATGACCAACATCACCAATTGTATGCCCCTATAGATCTAAGCGTTATAGATCTAGGGTCTACCACCCTGATATTGTGGAAAATACCTCTTTTGATTATCCTTGCCACATAGTCAACACTACTACTATGCTCTGCAATCACTTCTACTCTGCTACTCTCCATGTCCCTTATCGGTGGTATTGAACTTCTTGTAAGGGACTACATTTTCTTTCTCACTTTCATCCTAAGGTCTTCCTCGCTTTGGTGAAAATTTTCCTTTAGCTTTCTCATTTCCTTTCAAGTCACGCTCAGGCTAAACTTTGCACTTTGACTGCTCATAACAATATTTCAGCTTTTGGATGGCCTCCTCTAATGATCTAGGCTGATCAAACTCAATCTAATCTCTCTATGCTACTCGAATTCCTCTGATTAATCTTTGAACCTTCACCTTCTCCTCCTTGATGTAAGGCACATACCTCAAAAACTCAAAGAACCTACCAATATACTCATCATCAATCATGGAACCCATCCATAACTCATAAAACTCCTTAACTTTGTTATCATAGTTCCTTTCCGACAAATACTTCTTATTGAAGGGCCTCCCAAACCCATTCCAAGTCAAGTCATCCTCATAAAAGCCTTTGAAATTCTTCACATCTTCCCACCAAATATCTGCTTTACCTTTGAGACTAAAGTTGGTTATCCTTACTTTCATGTTTTCTGAGTAATCATGCAATCTGAAGAACTTCCTCATACCAAGTATCCATGCCTCTTTATCTTGTGATTTCTTCATCTCTCCATCGAAATTAGGTGGCTTTAATTTCTTAAACTCATCCGGTAAGTATCCCCTATCACTCCTCCTGTAAGGATGACAATGAGGATGATCATGATGCCTATGAAAACTAGAACTAGAATAGTACACGTGTCTATAACCTCCCCTATCTGGAGTATCCAACAACATTCCATCTCTAATATTATGATCTCTATCCAAATTATGACCATAATGAGACCTGTTTCCATATGCCCCATTATTTATGTCCTCCTACTCATGGCTGATCTGAGGTGGTCCTTGTCATTGTAACTGTGACAAACTATGAAGGAGTATTGCATTAAGCTCTCCTTTTTTCTCTTGTGACTACATGATTTTATCATTTTCCACCTTACAACATCTTATTTCTTCCATCAAGATTCTCAATGTGTCTGCTAAATTAGAGGAGTGTCCAACACCATGCTACTCATATGATTCATGGGGAGAGTCCTTGTGGTCTACCATCTTATAGCCTTTTTGATCTCTTTCATTCAATGCATACTATGTTAGCTAAACCAAATCATAATAAATCAACGCACCTTAGTATACTTTGGGGAGGATACCTTGTTTACAAGATCAACAAATCAACATGATACATGTACAATATAATCATGACAACATATAGAAATGTAACACATAAGCATGTAACCATATATCCATCATTCTGACCAGAGTCTAGTCATCAATGCATGACCATACCAACTACACATACCATAACCTAATGCACAAAAACAACAACCATGCCACTCTGCACTGAAAATACACAAGCATAAACATGTAATCAATCATACACTCATGACGACACACTTCACAATAATAACATCCTCTTTCACATGGTGACATCACTACAACTATGACCAAAACCATCCATATGCAACAAGCATATAGACCAAAGGATGATTAACACATGTGCAACTGACATGAATGCATGTCCACACACATAGCCCGTATAGTCAAAGGGGCAAACCATGCTCTGATACCACTCTATAACACCCCCATCCCACAACTACCCAAGTAACCGACCACCCAGGTAAACATGCAACAATAGGCCACTATGATTGGATTCAACCTCCTAGGTGACCTTAAGTAAATGGAATTGAGGGAAATACATCATACACACCTTCCACATCAACAACAAGACTTGCAGGAACCATCCAACCCCTTCTGGTAGCTATCCCTTGGGTCCTACTGAGATTTTAGACAACTTGACCCCTTGACGCTCACATGATATGGGCATGAAAGCATATAGGAAGATCTAGATGCTCCCACAACATGGCGTGCTAGTCTCCAAAGACTATTTTTCTCATTTTTATGCTAGCGTCCTTGGGATTTGAGCCACTTTTTGAGGGCCAAAGACCAGGTCATTTCCCAGGTTTAAATGACACTTCCAGAATCCATGATTTACATAACAACAAATATTACCAAATCAAAAATTAACTCCAGGACTAGGCCTGACCATCCCCAACCGGGACTAACATTTTTTTAAACACTTGGCATAAATGCGATCTACAAGAAATGAATAAAAGACAAACCATAAACTACTGATAACTCAGATGAGACTTGACAGGAAGGATCACCACCCTCTTCCCTTAATTGTTTTGAAATCAATTAGGTATTGCATCTATTATCCTTTCAGTTACAAGTAAATACACGAAATAACCATGACAATTAATCGTCATATAACAATGCTTATAAACAACATTAACCATGAAAATAACAATGATATAACAACCATTAAATCCTCATATTAATACATAAAAAATGAAGAGAACTTATATTTTATTAAACATAGGAAAATTCGACCAAGTTCGGGACATCCATGTACCACCTGACCATAGACATGGTTGAACAACATATTTCATTCTTGGCGCAGTCACCCCTGTGTCGTATTCCAAGCATGAATGTGGGATCTCATGGATAAACCCACCCAAAGACAACCAAGGGAATCTAGAGGTTAAACCACCTCCACCCTCACCATACCATGATCACACCAAAACTGGTCCTCTGATCACAAAACTGAACCGAACTTGGAATGCCATCCGAAATCCATCACTATACTTGAGGAAATTTCCATCTCCCTATCTCTCAAGCTTTACCACAATCAAATCCCATATTACTACGCCCTAAACCGAGACACCTCCCTTAGTATTTATTGTGAATGCCACCAAAATCGGTCAAGGGATTCCTATGCCTTTGGGAATGAACCTTGAGACCACCTCTGCCTCGGATTCCGAATCCATCAAACAATTCCAAAGCTCAAAAATGATATCAACATAATAACACACCATGGCATCTAGAAAAGGGAAACGCTACACTGAAAACCATTGTCACAACCCGATAAAGGCATGCAACGGACAACAAGAGAACCGTACACCAACATGCAAAGCCATGCATGCCAAAACTAGCTAGGAAATCACACATGGAATATGTTACCTACAAGTATTCCTTCTGAAGTTGTTTGATCCTTCTCTTCCTTACTTGATCCTTGCATTCGTTTCCTTTCCTCTTCCTCCCTTTACTTTCTTTTCCTTCTTTTCTCCAAAACTAGAGTGCTTGAAGAAAACTCTAAGTGTCGAAGAGTGAGAGAGAGAGAGAGAGAATAATGGGAGAGCTCCAGAAATGAATTGAAAAAGGTTACAAACTGATCCTTAGACACCATTTTATCAATGAGGCCTCTTTTTTCTTCTTTTTCCATTATTTTCTTTCAATTTCCTCCTCACATCGAACCTATGACCTTTCACCTTAATTTTCTCCTAATTTTCTTTATTTTCGTAAATAAATCTGGCAAAATGATTTTTTTCCTTTAGCCATAAACACATCTAGTGATGCCAACTAGGATATCATTACCCAACAATCAACTTGGAATAAGTGTGCTTTAAACATGGGCTTATTTTTTCTTTATTAACACATATTACATGGAATTTTCAAGAGGTTTGTTACATATATTTAATTATGCTTTTTTATTTATGTACAAGTTTCAACTTTTGCATTGAAAGCACACTCCAAAATCTTTTAATCAAATTTCAATGTACATCATTGTGGCTATATATATATATATATATAGATATGCAAATAACATTTTGGGGGTCAAATCCCACCAAAGGGGAGTCAAATCCCACCAAAGGGGATGCCATCCTCTTGAATGTTGATTCCACCCTAGGTCAATCCTTAAAAGGGCTTAATTTTATGGAATTGTTTCATTGGTTTCACTTTTGCCATATGTGTAGAGGGATCCACAGTGGACGACTCGGGTGTACGCACTTTCCCCCATATTAGACAGTGGTCTTCCACCCTCACCCTATTCACGTGCTTGACATTTTCTTGACCATTTTATTTTTTATCAATGGTGGTCATCGATGGTCAACATATAGTTTGACATAGGTTTATGTATTCTATCCTAACTGGAGTTGATTGCAATGGCATGGTCATGGTTGGTGGATATGTGGATGAAAAGTTCTTATTTTCTGGTAGGCATTTCTCAAGACTAGAGTTAAGACATGCTCCAGGAGTTATAATATCCTCAATGTTCATTGTATTTCCTTCATTCGTCAACTACTCCCTTGGATCTATGATTTTTCTTGCTCTATTACTATTTTCAGAGGTTACATCAATGTTCATTGCGAGCCTTTGTTCATTGGCCCTTCCCTTGGCTAAGTGTATTCTATTTCTCTGTAGCTATGGTTGGTGGTTATACCATAGGGAAGTTGTGGTTCCAAATAGGTTTTAAATTGTGTTATTTTCTCTTACTTTCAATCCTTATGGTTCTTCCTCTTATCGATTATAGTTGTTTGTGGTATTTTCATACTTCCCCTTCGCCCTTATACCATCCAAGATCTGAGTGTCAATAACCCATGCATTAGGGGAATTTTGAGCTCTAAAATGGGCCTCCTAAGGAAATTATAAAATAATAGTGAAAATAATAAAATGAGATTAAATTACATCATCGAAATTTTAGAGGAAAAAAAGAAAAAAGTAGTTTTACAACTCCTATTTTCAACTTATCTCCCTATGGGTTTACCCAAATTTCGAGCAGAAACACTCGTTGGATGAAAAATTTGATTTCGCATCCAAGGAGTACCCATGTTTCATACTTTTGATGGACCCTGCTACATGAAAATTGAGAAATACATTAAAAACGAGATTGCAATCACGTTCTTTTTATGTATTTTTCATTTTTCGTGTAGTAGGGTCCATTGAAAGTATGAAACATGTATACTCCTTAGATGAGGAATTAAATTTTGCATCCAATGAGTAATACCGCTCAAAATTTGAGTAAAACCTTATGGATATAAGTTTAAAATACGAGTTGAAAAAGTAGTTTTATTATTTTATTATTTTTTTATCTTTTTACTTTTTTACACAAAAAGTGGTGAATCATCCCCATGGTTGACATTATCATCTTGAATATTATTGGTTCTTATAAAGTTTATTTTGGTTGTACATTTTTCTTAGGAGGCCCATTTCAAACCTTGAAATTCCCCTAATGTTATTTTCATTAATTTACGAAGTTTGTCTTCCATTACATATATCACTACCCTTGTCTGCAATACATTAAAAATGTAGAGATTCTAATATGAGGTGTATGTATTGTTGTTGTTGTTGTTACCTATGCCTTTGACTTTCAATCTTGATTTGGAGTTTATCTCTAAATAAAATTTAACAAACTCTGGACATGCCTTTCCTACATTACATCTATTATTTCCATTTCATTTTTGTTATTGCTAAGATTTTGTGCACGAAATTGGTTTCTCATATGAATGGTTATATAACTGGTCTGTTGTCATTTTTTTCCATGGGTATGGCATAATTCATAGGAGAATTTCCCCTTCCCGAGAATATCAGGCTTCACATCATAATGACCCTATAAGGGGTGGGTTCAAAAGTCCATTCTAAGTTTTGGAGTTTGTGTTGCTTGAATTCAATCTCACAAATGACATCACTAATTTATATTACCGACAACCATCACCAGTTTTTGCATATTTTTGTAAATTTAATGAAAAACCATCTATGATGGTGGCCTATCCAAAACCAAGTTAGTTTAACCATTATCATTTTGTTAGATCTAGGAGGTTAATTGCATCATTTATCTTTGCAACATTTCAGGTCTTATATGGTTTCCCAAGTTAGGTGGGTCATTTCCTAAAGACATATATTCTACTATATTCCTTCCCTTGAAGTATTTTAGATGGAAATTATTCTAGTCACCAGTTACTTAATGATATATTAAAGGGGGTTTAGCATTTATCCCTATTAATCTAACTCGGAGGTTTTGTTGGAAATAAAACTATTATGCTATTCTTGTGTGAAGTATGACTCTCATTTGAAAATATTCCAAAAATAATTCTAATAAATCGACGATGAACTTACATGATTTTTATTGTATCTAAATATATAAGGAACTTTACTATTCTTTTACTATCTACATATAGAATTGTAGCATTCTCCTAGTATAAATTAAGGAATTGATAAGCAAATAAAAAGGCCTTGCACGTAGTATTAATCTTACTAATCATTCTATTTGACAATACTATTGTAACATACATGTTAAGTATTAGATGAACTTGTAATGATATGGGGCGAATAAGACTTATAAGGGACATTCCACCCGTATGTAGACGATCAATAAGAAAAATTTCTTTACCAAGAGTCCCCTAAGCCTGGATTATAGTTTTATAGATACAACTTCCCCGTGCCTATTATTAGCTATGCAGATTTTTCTTTCATGTAGTAGAATTGGAACTCACAGATACAACCTCCAGCTAATCATTTCTTGTGCCCCATGGCTTGAGACTCCTTTCTCTTCTTGAATAACTTCTACACTCAACCTTGACCTCTCGCAATTTCATAGCATGTAGGAAACCTCCCCCTCATAGTTAATTATCACATAGGACTTGTTCCACGATTAGAACATATCCCCTCTATTTTAGGTGGTCCCTCAAAATTTATTATTTGTACCCCATTTAAATTTCCCTTTAGAGAATCGAATTTCCTCAACATGATGACTTTCACAACTTACCAACAATCAGGAAATATCCTCTTCCATAAAATCAGAATCCATAATCATTAATTTCAATCACCAATATCTATGTGTTTATTTATTATTATTGAAATCAAATTGCTTGAAATATTTATTACAATGTCTAGCACACATTCAGGTTCCTTATTTATAATAATAGTCCACGGTAAAAAAATTTTAAATTAAAGTTTTGGCGTAATACATCTCTTCCCCTCTAATATTAAACTTTGTCCTTGATGTTTATTTCAAACTCTTGATCATACAGTAGATATGGATATGCTTTCCTAGGTTCTTCCTCCATCTCCCACATAGACTCTTCAGAGGTGTACTACTTCCACAAAAATTTAACTTGCGTGATGACTCAATTTTAAAGCTTTTTCTCCGTTCAATTGAGAACGTGCAGGGGCTTTATCAGAAAATATCCCTCTAGCTCCACCTCTACAAAATTATAATCAATAACTTGAGACATATCATACACATATTTTAATAAAAGATAAACATGAAAAACATTGTGTACTCTAACATTTACTGGTAGTGTCGGTTGGTACGCTACTGAGCCTACTCGGGCTAATACTTTGAATGGCCTACAACATATTTCTACTAACTTGATGTAACTTCCTAGCCCGAGTTTTATTATTTTCGACTTAACTTTAAGGTAGATGTGGTCTCCTACATTTATATCTAAAGTTGTCAGTTTTTATATCTGCTTATCTATGTTTCTTGTCTTGTGTGGCCTTTAAATTATTCATTTCCTTTTGTACAACCTATTTTAATTCCTCGAACATGTTCACGTCAAGAATCATTTGATCCACTGGATTGTTAGAAATTACTGTGTTCTTCATTTCCTGTCATATAAAACTATAAAGGGGAAAATTTTTAAGGATGAATGATACATGTTATTATATGAAAATTTAGCTGGATGTAAATATTCTTCCCATTTCATAGGCATGTACATAACACTGCATCCTAATCATATCCTCTATAATTTATTTTTTCTTCTATATTTGTCTGTGTACATGCGGATGATAAGCACTACTAAAATTGAGTTGAGTACCTAGGCCCTCAAACAAGCCTTTCCATAAATCCCTGTCAATTTTGCGTCTCTATTTGACATCACATTCCTTGGGATTCACTGTAATATGAATATCTCCATCATAGGAATTTCTATTGTATTAACAACTTTATAGGTGGCTTTCAGGGTAATGAAATGGGGCAGAGGGGCAGCTTAATTCTAAAGCACTTGAATTGGGTCTTTCTCTTATCAGGGACATACTGATGACAGGAGGCCCATCAGCTGATAATATTCACTGTAGAGGTTTAGACATAGTAGATGGGATCATTCGCATTTTAAAACATTTTCTTGTGAAGGTGAAAATCAGGATGAAGCGGCGGTTTGTGTGGTTAAAGGATGTAATATATTTGAGTGCGTTCACTTTAAAGTTGCACAACTTGGATGGGATATCAGCACAGCTATCTGGACAATGGGAGAACCTTCTGGGGATAATGAAATTCTCCGTGAATTGCAAAATTTTAAAGCATAGTTTCAGGTTGAACGTCAAGATTTGTGGGGAAATGACGGAGTTGATTCCGGGTACTCGTTTTGTTTGAGTGTCGTACGAATTCATGATACCTTCGTCCATATATAATCACATGTTTTAATTTAATTTTTGAAATGTTTTTTCACATACGATTACAATGTATTAATGTTTTCGAGTAATACTTGAAATGATTTGTTTAACCATATGTACTCATTTTAATGGTTATTGGGTTCGATAATTTCAACTTAAATGACCGAGTGATTTAGATCATAAGAAGCCCAGTTATGGACCAACCAGAGATATAATACATAAATTATAATATATATATTATTGGTTGTGAAGTTGTTTGGATTTGTTTAGACGGTTTCGAAGTTGTTTGGAGAGTTAAATTCAGAAATACAAGTTTCAAAGTTTTAATCGAAAAAGTGGTGTAAGGTACTTTAGTTTCTCTCATTTAATTTAGAAATTTTGTTTTAGAAAAAATTATATAAGAAATTATAATTTAAGAAAATGGATTCAATTGATTGTATTATATGATTTCATTTCAGTGGAGATGTTGATTTCTAATAATATTTTATTGCTTGCAGTGGATGCATCTATTTCGGTGTAGATTTGGATTTCTAATCTTATTTGATTTTTTTCACTTGATGCATTGATTTCAATGTAAATGTTTTTTTTTCTAATAAGATGCATTTATTTCAGTGTAGATTTGAATTTCTAATCCTATTTGATTTCTTTCATTGGATTCATTGATTTCAGTGTAAATGTTTTTTCTAATCTTATTTGATTGCTTGCATTAGATGCATTAGATGTTGTTAATCTTGAGGTTCTATATTATTAAGAAAAAATATTTTCAAGATATATTTAGTAATAGGACACTATTAAGAATTAATTAGCTGTCAAAAGTTGTGATGCCTAGAATTAAAATCAAATAGATGTGCATAATCAATCCTCCTGCAAAGTGCAAATTAATAAAGATCGTCTCCCTTCTACATCATCAACTAGTTACTAGTAGACAATTACATATATTCAAAATTACTAATAGATAATTGCATACAATAATGTATTCATAATATGATATATTTATAAACATTCAAAACAAATCAAAATATTCTTGAAGGGGATGTGATAATTGTTTGGAGAAAAAAATAATGTAAAGATTTTATAATTCTAGGGACATTAAAAAAAGAAATATTTCTTGACTTTGCTAAATAAACTATAGATAAAAAAATCAACCAAATATTCTTGAAGTAAACAAATTATTTCAAACATTAGCAAAGGAAAACTTATTTCAAGAGTAATCTTGATGAAATAAATTGTTAAAACTACTCTTTAAGATATATTTAGTAATACTTGCAAGGACACTATCGAGAAATAATTAGTTGTCAGAAGTTGTGATACCTGAGAATTAATTAATTATGAGAAGTTGTAATACCTAAAATTAAATGAAATAAATGTGGAGTATCAATCCTCCTACAAACTATTGACAAGATTGTCCCCCTTCTTCTTCAAAACCTCATTCAATACTTGTCACAATTGGACCATCTCATCTCTAATCGAATGTCCCTATAATAGAAGCTACAACAATACTTTGTTCCCCAAATCTATAGTAACTTAATACTAGCAACATCATATAAATTTTAATAGCTACTCTCCTCAACCACTCTCAAAATCTTTGCTTTATTTCTTCAGATTTAATCTATGATTTTCACACTACATTATTGTACCTCACATTATCACACAAACTGGGCTTTTCCTTTGCACGTTTTGGGATTTTATAATAAAATAAGCATGTAATGGTTTCACTCGATTACATCTCATCATTTTGGACCAAGTAAATGGAGATCAAGTCAAATCATCAAATACTCTAGGAAAGGCCCGTGGTATTTTGTGTGTGCACATAAATCACATTTTTCACCTACAGGTAGTGTGGTAGGAACATAAGGGAAAGACAAAGAAAAATGCCAAGGGATTATAATGATAAATAGGCACAGATTCTACAAGTGTCATAGGCATGAGGAAGCAAGCAAGATAAAACATTGTTATGCTTGGAAAACTCAAGTTTTTTAAATGATATCTATAATTACCTACAACACCACTTCCTCGGACATATTTTCAATGACGTGTACACCCACAAAACATTTGAACACATCAGCAATACCATGTACAAGCTCTCCTTAGCAATTAACATCAATGCCCAATTGGCTAACTCTCTGTGGTCGACATTAGTGCCAACACCATGCTGCTAAGAATCTCCCCTATTTGCATTGATGGTAACCTACAACCACAACACCAATATGATCTTTTATAAATGGCTAACACATTCTCCACTGGAGGCTAGTCACATTCTCCCCCTTTGACATCAATGCAAAAGGATGACTGAATCTCGCTGAATCACCATGATGAGACCAATTAATAATGTTGATATCAAATGTCTTATAATGAAATTGATCAACTAAAACATCTACAAATAGACGTTAGGAACGAAAGAAAATTATTTCTAATTATTGTTACTTATGCTATAATGGGACATAAAATCAACTATGCCAACATCATGAACTTCCTCTTGTTATACATGCTCCCCCTGAACATGTAATATACTACCCACTACCAAATATTCAAGATTATTATTCAATAACTATCCATATCATTTCAATTCTTGAAGCCTCGTTGAAACATACAAGATACTACGTCACCTAGACCAATGATATGATTAAGAATATTAGATTGTTGTGCTAAGATCCTCCTCAAATTAGAAACAAAATGCTCTTCATGTGAAGGATTCATGAGTTTTACACGTGTAAAATGAGTATATATGTTAATTTTATGAGCAATTTTAACATGAATAAGAGACTGAATAGTAGCATAAGAATATACAGAACATCACCAAAATCACGTCACAACAGGGACATGAAGAAGGAGTTCACCCCTCCTTGTCTACGTCTCCTTGTTCTAGCTTCCAATGGTTTGGGCCTCTCTATTATGCTGAAAAGTGTAAAAATTTGTGTTTACAATGCTCAAATGCTTATGAATCCTACTCCAGTGAGTCAAGAATTTCCAAAAATGGCTTCCTAGCCTCTTTCTGCATCCGATTTGGTTCAAAACTAGGGAATTTATGACCTCTCCTAGTTTTCCCACTATTCGCTCTACACTTTCCCCAAAATTTGTCATCGTCCTACAATTTCACTTGCTAAACGCTCTAATGGAGTGACATTTTCATTGATTTTCATGCCAATTTGTATGATCGTTAATTTTTCCACCGCAAAATAATGGTCATATGGGGGGCCATGCGCACAAGGGCTAGTCCTCGTTGCTAGATCCCTTCCTCCGATGGTCACATTAAATTTTTTGCAGGAGTGTTCACATGCAGATATGTTGGTGGTCATCGATAGCGGTTAGCATTGGCAGTGATCATTGTCAGTCACATTAAATGGTTAACAACTATTCACATGGGGGATGGTTAAGTTCGCCCACCACCCCATACCATGCATCATTAACTATAACAAGAACCTACCCCCATTACATGTTAAGTAACACAGTGCGGGCGTAATGGTAAAGTGGTTGGTTTGTGTGATAGGAGGTCACAGGGTCGAGTCTGGGCTCCACCCTGTCCTTCATAATAAATTTTTCCATGACACGAGCAGGACACGTAGCGGCCTTAGGCTTAGCCACATGTCACCTCCTCATTGGCCCCAAACAAAATATGTGGACCAATAGAGTGATGCCATCGAGTGTGAAGAATATTTCAAAGAATATGACAAAGGGGTATACCACAAGAATATACCGAGAATATTCCTTTTGTTGAATGGGCTATATGGATGCCCAGTCAGCATCTATGTTAGCACTTGAAAAAATTCTACCTATTTGACAAAGTTAATAGAACATGTTTCTGGGAGCATCGAGTGTTCGTTTAAGGTGAAACGAGTTGTGCTAGATTCAAGATGATGAGCACTACGCGGTATTTTAGGTTCCACACCATTTTTGATGACTTTTATTTTTTAGCATAATTTTGAGCACATGATCATTCCTCCCCACTGGAAGCCTTTTGCACCCCAAAATATAACTTCCATTTATCCAGTAGGTGGGGGTACAGTTCCCTCACCTTTCTAATTAATATCCATTTGGATTTTGAAGGATTTGTTCCCTTGAGCCCCACTCAAAGATAATTGGCATTTCCCCTTTTTGATGTCATTTTTCTTCTGACAAGTATAATGTCTTGCTGAAGCTCATTACAGAAATTTGGAGAAAAATCTTCAATAGATGGAATTTTAACATTCTCTCCTTTATCTTCAACCAAAGGAGTCTCATACAACCTTAAATTCTTAACATTAACAACAACATAAATTTGCATATATTAAGGAAAATCCAACCTAAAGGCATTGTTACCAATCATTTCCAAAATTCTGAATTAACAATATCTAATACATTTTAGCTTTTTACCTTCTCCTTGGAGCCTTCATCACTAACCCAGAACTTGTGATCTACATGATGCTTGTCATGCCTTTCTTTGTACTTGCCTTTGATCTTTTCAAGTTTTTCTTGAACTTTTTGGAGTACCAATTGGATTTGTTCAATGACCTTTCTTACTTTGTCTATGTTGCTATGACAATCAATAGCAACATATTTGCCAAAAATAAAATGCAAAGTAGATTTAGTCAGGTATCCCAAAAATGCCTCAAATCGTGATGTTTGAGTTGAAGAATGCTTGGCCCAATTGTAAGCATGTTGAATATAGTGCAAATGTTCATCCCACAACTTAGGATGCTTGTTGCAATACCCATGAAGAAGATGTATCATTGTTTTGTTCACCACCTTTATTTGACAATGTGTTTTTGGATGAAAAGTTGTACTCTTTTTCAGTTTGGTGTCCAAGAATCCCCACAAGCTTGACCAAAAATTCCCGATCAATAACAATGGATGTGGGCAATCCAAAATTCACCCATACATTCTGAAAGAATAACTGAGTAGTCCGTTTAGTTGTAACTTTCTTTTTACATGGCATCAAAATACACATTTTGCTGAACCTATCCACAATTACATACAAATAATCATGGCCTCTTTTTGGAAATAGAAGACCTCCTAAAAAATCCATAGAAACACTCTCCCACGACCGTGAAGAAATAGAAAGTGGTGTGTACAATCCTAACTTTCTATTGCTAGGCCTATTGATTGCACATAATGAACATCCTTTAATAAAATGTGACACACTTTCAAGCATATGAGGCCAATAACAATACCTCTGTAGGTGTGCCACCATCTTACTTACACTAAAACGACTAGCAATAAAAGAAGTATTTGCCTCTCTTATGATGTTAACTCTTTCTCCCCGTGGAATACAAAGCTTGCGAAGATGGTTCAACAAGTTATCACGCAAATGATAATCCAATTCGTCTACTTGGTTACCTTGACTCAAGATTGCATAAACATCTTGAATGTCATTATCTAATGCATATTAATGAATATAAATTTCATGCAAAAGAGAATTATGCTTGAGTAAATGTTTTGCACTAACAATAGACCTAGAAAGAATTTCAACAACTTTATTGTAGATACCTTTCTTATACCTGATTACCAAGTGGAATTGTTGAAGAAAACCCATCCATCGGAAGTGACTTGATTGCTGCAAATTTGATTGAGATTGAAACTATTTCAATGGTTGATGATTAGTGTGAATCATTGTTTCCTTACCCATTAAGTAGTGTTTCCATTTTTTCACACTTTTCACCAATCCATACAATTCCTTGATATATGTAGGGATGTACGGTAGTTAATCACTACGCGATTAAATTTTTTTGAATGAAAACAAATAGGCTTACCATGTTGCATGAGAACTGCACCCATGGAATAGTCACTAGAATCTTTATGAATCTCAAATGACTGTGTCAAGTTTGGAAGTGCAAGTACTGGAGCTTAACCGATCTTTTCCTTCAATGCATCAAAGGCCTCTTGTTGTTTTCCTCCCTACTAAAAAACCTTTTTCACACTTGTCAATGCATGCCAAGGAGTTGTTATAGAAGAACAATTAGCAATGAATTTCCTCTAATATTGGGCTACTCCAAAAAAATTCTTACCTTTGTAACTATCTTGGGATCTATTTTCAACTCGCCTCCTCCAACAATATGACCCAAGTAAACTAAGGAAGTTTTTCCAAACTCACACTTTGATATCTTAGGATACAACTGTTCTTTCTTCAAGACATCAAGTACTTTTCTTACATGCATGACATGTTCATCACAATATTTACTGAAAATTAATATGTCCTCTAAGTAGACTATAACAAACTCATCAAGAAATGGCCTTAACACATCATTCATGACATGCATGAATGTAGAAGGAGCATTACATAAACCAAAAGGCATAACTAGCCATTCAAACAAACCTTGTTTTGTTTTGAATTCTATCTTCCAAATGTCTCCTTCAGCTATTCTAATTTGATGGTAGCCACTCCTTAAGTCCAACTTAGTAAAATACCTTACATCTTTCAATTGAGCAAGTAAATCATCTATTTTAGGCAGTGGGTAATGGTATTTTACCGTAATTTTGTTCAATGCATGGAAGTCCACACACATGTGCCATGTTCCATCCTTCTTTGGCACCAAGACAATAGGTGAACGACATGGTGAGGAAGATGGCCAATCGCTTTATCCAACAACTCTTAAATTTTCTTCTTATTTTCTTCACTTTCCATCACTGACATCCTGCACATGCCAGTGTTAGGAAGAGGAAAATCTTGTTGCAACTATATCTCATGTTGGATTCCTCTCTTGGGAGGTAATCCCTTTGGTTCCTTAACCATCTCATCATACTGGTTAACTACATCAATGAATTCAAATTTCAATTTTGAATTACAACCTTTAAAAGCTTCATTATCAACATCATTCTTGGGTTTGATCATTAGAAGCACAAAATTCTTGCTTGAATTCACTAGTCTTTTTGTTTGCCCCACATGAACAAGTGAAATATTTAGTTTCTTTCTATGAGCTCTTAGAATATATTATACCCCATATTTGAACAAATGGTATTTGTTTTCATGTCTATGGAAGATATGTTTTCTATCATTGAGGTATGGGTTGCCCAAAACTATGCCTCACATATCTAATGGCACAACATCAAGCTCCACATCATCTAGGAAATTTGCAGTAATGGAAAATTTCAGTTTACACTTTCTAGTAACCTACAATTGTGCATTGTCACACACCCATCCAAGTGGATATGGTTTATTATGTAGAATGGTTTCCAAGTTTAAACTTTTGACAATGTTTTCAAAAAAGATAATATTGGCTTGAGGCCACTTTCAAAATGTGTATCAATCTTGCTATGTTTTGAGATCACCCTTATGCGAAAGAGTTCTATCCTCCTCTTTTCATTTGGAGTTTCATTTTGTGAATTTCAAGAACTAGTGCTAGCAATGGATTTTTTTACTTTTATACCCATGGTTGTAATTTTAGTTTCATCGCCTGAATCCTATCCCAAATCATGTTGAGTGGTTGCAGTTGTCTTTTGTTTTCCCTTGTTGTTGAATTTTTTTGGTTTCAATTCGGGATGAAGCTTCCAACAATGAGATTCATCGTGACTCTCTTTAGAACAATGTTTGCATATTAATTTATCTCTTACTTTTTTGATAGATGCATTTTTCTTTCCCTTCCCTTTGAAACCCTTTTCTTTTCCTTTACTCTTGAATGGATTTTTACTACCTTCCTCTAGAGCGTTTTTCCCTCTTTCCTCAAGATGAGTGGCTTGCACACACACATCATCTAGATTATTGGGATTAAACATTAAGATAGGATTCCTAAGGTAACTATGTAAACCCCCTATGTACTTCAGCAACGTGTCTTGTCATTACAAATCTACACCTAACATTAAAGACCTTTTTCTGAATTCTTGGGTGTAATCTTGCAGATTTTGACCTTTGGGTTGTCTAAAGTTCTTCCATTTCATGATGGATTTATGCATATAAGCTAGAGGGTAGAATTGACTTTTGATTGTAGTAATGAAATAAATCCAAGAAATTGAGATCTTACCATGTTTCTTTATCTCCTCTTGTGTCTTTGATTCCCACCATACTAGTGTTGCACCCTTCACTCTAAACGAAGATAACTAAATCTGTATATCATGCTCTTGGAGATTTTGAATTATGCAATAAACCTCCAACTCACGAATCCAATTATCAAGCTTCTCTGCATTCACTTTTCCATTATACATGTGCAACTCATATTTAACATCGTGTTTTAGAAAGGGTGATTTGCTAGTTCCTTTTGAAGTATGTTGATGAGTATGAGTAAGGGTTGTGTTAATGGAAGAGGGTGAAGATTCTTATGAAGAAGAAGATGAAGAAGATGGTGGAGAGGGTGGAGGTTTGTCTCCATTTCCATTACCTCCTCCTGGAGAACCTTCTCCTTTGGAAGGTTTGGAACTTTCACCTTGCAGCCTGGTATTCCTCTCTTCATAGAGGACCTTCACCATCTCTGTCATATCAAAGAAATCCTTTGTGAAGACCTTCTCGTCTTCTGTCATGTTTTTAGGTTCTCCTTCATGAGACATACTCTTTGGAGTTTCAACTGGCACTTGAGGATAAACTGGTGTAAGAGATTGTGGCAAACTTTCCCTCCTTCCCTTTGACCCAACTTCAGGGTTTCCAACAAAATTCCCTTCTCCTTTTTTGAGTTTTAACCTTGTAAGCATGACATAAACTTGCAAACAGTTAAATCCTTCTTACAGAAAGAAAACATAGTGCTTTGATACCAAAATTATTTGATTAAGAATATTAGATTATTGTGCTAAGATCCTCCTTATATTAGAAACAAAATTGTTTTCATGTGCTTAAGGATTCATGAGTTTTGCAAGTGTAAAATGAGTTTTTATTTTAATTTTATGAGCAATTTTAACATAAATAAGAGACTGAACAACAACATAAAAATGTACAGAAGATCACCAAAAACACATCAAAATAGGAACATGATGAAGGAGTTCACCCCTCCTAGGCTACGTCTCCTTGGTTCAGCTTTCAATGGCTTGGGCATCTCTATTATTCTCCAAAGTATAAAAATATCTGTTTACAATGCTCAAATGCTTCTGAAACTTCCTCCAATGAATGCAAAATGTTCAAAAATAGGTTACTAGACTCTTTCTACACCAAATTTGGTTGAAAACTAGAGAAGTTATGGCTTGTCCTACTTTTCCCACTATTTGATTTACATTTTCCACAAAATTCGGCATTTGTACAATTTTGTCTGTCAAGCGCTCTAATAGAGCGACATTTTTTCTGATTTCGGGGCAGATTTGTAGCACGGTTAATTTTGCCTCTATGGCCTAAAAACAAAATAATGGTCATATGAGGTGGCCATGCGCCCAAGGGCTAGCCACTGACACTGGCACCCTCCCTCCACTGGTCACATTAATTTTTTTACACGAGTGTTTACATGTAGATCTGTTAGCAGTCATTGTTGGCAATGACCATTGGCAGACACATTAAACGGTGCCCAAGTGTTCACATGGGGGGCAGTTAAGTCCTCCCGCCCCACCCCCCATACCATGCGGCATTAGACTATAAAAAGAACCCGCCCCCATTACATGTTAAGTAATAGAGTGCGAGCGTAATCATAAAGTGGTTGGTCTGTGAAATGGGAGGTCATGGGGTCAAGCTTGACCTCTACCCTATCCACCATAACAATTTTTTCCATGCCATGAGGAGGACACATGGCAACCTCAGGCTTAGCCACATGTCACCTCCTTATTGGCCCCAAACAAAACACATGGACCAATAGAGTGATGCCATCGAGCCTAAATAATATTCCAAAGAGTATGTTGAAGGAATATACCATAGTAATATAGCAAGAATATTCCTTTTTCTAACTGGGCTTTACGGATCCCTAGTCATCATCCTTGTCAGCACTTGCAAAAATTTTACCTGTTTGACAAAGTTAACAAAACGCATTTCTAGGAGCATACTGTGTCTGTTTCATGCAAAACGAGTTGCACCTAATTCAGGATGATGAGCAGTACGTGGTTTTTCAAGTTCCACACCATTCTGGCAAATTTGGATTTTGAGCATAATGTTGAGCACCTGATCAACTGAAGTATCCACACAACCCATATCCAATAATAAAAATTATAGTATATGACTTCGTATTGGGAGTACATAACTAATTAATGAAATAGAGGGCCATAACAGTGACACCCAACAGTCCACACATGGCTGAAACAAAATGCCTTTCCTTTATGCAAGCATAGAAATGACTCTCATGACTTTGAACCTATAAACCAAATTATGAATGAAAAAATGATATAGGTTAAGATCTTGAACACAAAAATTCATACATGGTTGATATAAGTGACTCATTGATATGCATTGTAAAACAAACACTCTCTCCTATGCATGATTGATGCAAGGGTTTCTTAAACAATTTTCCAAATAATGAAAAAGCACATAAAATTCATGGGACTTCACTCACTGAACCTCTCACATAGCACATGCATTCGTGGCATACTAAACAATACCCTTAGTTGGACTACATATTGGAAAATTCCTCTAAAAATCAAATTTTTTAATCCCCTACCAATATAAATGCAATACACCTTCCCAATTTTAAAAAACCCCTACTTTCACTAAATATTGTATGTATCAAATTTTTTATATCCCTTGTATAGTGACATGATGCCTCTCTTATGACTCCACATGCATTCTACAATGCACCTTTCTTATTTTGATATACATTGTAAATGCATATTAGTTCTCCCATAATGAAATTACTTAACCCACACTCAAGCACATCTCACTATGATTTGTGGCATTTAATGGTCTACGACACACAAAGATCAACCATGTTTTAGGAATATTGATTATGTTCACGTATATAAAATAAAATATAAATTGATATATATGATGATGAAAAACCAATTGATGAATCTTTATGAATAGGTTTGTACCAATTAAGGTGTTCAAGCACAAGTCTAGACCCTCTAGATGCAACACAACTATCTACAACCAAGGTTGGGCCCCCAAATCTCAAATCAAGGGTGCAATCCCAACCTATACATGATTAGAAGAAGAGGATGGACAAGTCCCAACACATGCGCTCTTAAGGGAATAACACAAAAGCATGAAATCGCCTTTTGATTCACTGTTATCTCACCAATGAGATATGAGCTATCACTCATAGACTATGTAAAATGCAACAATGGATTGGAGATAACACATAGGCATTAAATGAATGGACTACAACTAGAACATAAGACAAAATTTTGGTTGTAGAGGCGATATACCCCATTTGCCTAGCTCAAAACAATGATGTATTCCAAAGTAAACCTCCAAACGCTTACAATATTTTCTACATGTTGAAGGCAAGCATTACCTTATCATGCACCTCACTAAAGACAAGGCTTCCTTGCACTCTCATACCTTTGAAATACAATTCTAAAATTTCTAGAGGATATATTGATTATCCAATTTTAAAGTCACAACCAAGCCAGACACCACATTGGTGTATGAGACCCCCTTACTTGTGCGACAAGGGACCCACCTTCGCACAATGATTTAACCGCTATGTCAATGAAGGCATACATACTCTACCCCCATTGGTTTTGAACCTGTGACCTCGTAGGAGGAAACACATGCTCTTAACCATTAGGCCCACTCAAGCTGGATATAGTGGATTTATCCTTAAGGTCTCTTTTAAATAATGAGCTATTACATTGGAGCTAACATCATATAGGAAATAGAAACGACCCTAGAAACAATATTAAGAACTAATATCACTTTGTTGAAATAGGAATGACATTGGAATTTCTATAATCAGAGAATCACTTGAAAATTTATGCTAAAAAATATTAGAGTAGTGTCTTGAACACCAAGAACAAAGATCCTTATTGCCCTATAATGAAGCAACATACGCAAGAACAAATTTACAAAAAAGACTTGCTAGAGAACATCCATGTACACAATTCTGCTAGAGAAAATATGTATAATTCCAAAATCAATTGAAAACCATGATATGGGACATTCAAATTTGAAAACCTTTTGAGAAGCATGGGATCAGACTTCCAAGATTTTATATAATGATTTCATGAATAGAGGTGCTCACAAGAAGGGCTTAAATGTCCAAGGAGGAAATGATAAGAGAAAAGCTTTGCCAAAAATTGAAAATAATCCTTTCATTGTTCTTTCCCAAGGGATTAAGCCGATTGTTTATATAAACACTTCAATTAATATTGTTGTATAGAACTTCAACTAATATAGTCTTCTTAGCGTCAATATTAGAATAGAGAATAATCATTTTCGTTATATACAACCATGATTACAAATATCCCAAAGCCTCTATGGAAAACCCGCAGACCAGAGGTTATAAAAGGCCAACAAGGTTTGAGGACTTCTAAAAGCACAAGTGTAGGAATCTTCTTATTACCTTGGAAGCTCAAGTTGGGCAGGACCAGTAGGACTCACATCACCTTCCATGACATATATTATAGAATATTCAAAGCTAAACCAGTTGTCCTTGATTTTGCTACATGAAATTGTTAAACTATTGACATGTCCAAAGATAATTTAGCAGTAGCTAGCCATTATAAAAACACAAATTATTTATCAGAAAAATGATCATTTTACCAATATGTCATAATAAGTTGCAATAAATAGCTATGGGAGAATCAGTTGAAGAGAAGGAACACAATTTTATTTCATTACCTCTGAACTTACTCTAAGACAACAGAAATATGCAACATTTGATAAAACTTTTTTGTATCTAATAAAAATAGAAGTTGGAAAAAAAATTCCATGCTAAAAAGGTTTTGATAAACTCTAGTCTAACTTAGTTTCCTATAAAACGAAAGATTTAGTCCAACTTAGTTGCCTCTAATTCAAGCAAAAGTTGAAAACATAATTCTAAGTTAATACATTCTGACAACTCTAATTTAATTTCATTGTCACTGTAAAGTAGACCCATAGAGCACAGGAGAATAATCATATAGCTCTTGATGTAGTCTTAAGTCATAGGTGACTGGCCATAATACATAATCTCCATTCTTTGAATAATAAAGACAGTGGAAAGCCTAAAGAGACAAGCCCGTTTGTATCAATATTCCATCTTACTAGCCTTGGTCCCAAAACTAGATTTAAGAACGTATCCATTGGAGTGAATATTGTCTTAAGAAACTGTAGAGTTCAAGCCCTATGAATTGACTTCCTTAAGAGATCTTAGCTTAGTCTGTAGAAAGACCTCCATTTTCATCAATACGTTCTTGGGAATGCCTTCTTTATCTTATTGCAGAGTTATTTAAGATTCTCTGATGGTTTGGCTCTTGCCATCGATTTATAACTACTTATTGAGTATTGAGTATTGAGTTATAGAGTATTGAGTATTGAGAGAGAGTGAGAGTGCGAGAGAGAGAGAGAGAGAGAGAGAGAGAGAGAGAGAGAGAGAGAGAGAGGATGACAAAGCCTACTGAGGCTCACTGCTGTTAGACTAAAAACCTACAAGTCTATTGTACTGAAAAAATCCAAAATATGTTGATGAATGAAATATGAGTTTTGCGTCTACTAAGACCATGTGCTTAGTCTCCTCTCAAATACCTTCTATTTACTCTGAAAATATGTGTCTTTCACTCTGTTGACAATAGAGCTTCAAAAACATCAATTTCTCCCTAAATTATGCTCCAAATCTATGTTACCCTTTTGCACACAACTAGCTTCCCTTTGTTGTCCCTTCTAGGCCTTCCCACTCATTGTTTTAGTCTTTGGAAACCTCCGCAAGCCACCCTACGGCCCACGGTTTTGCTACATAAAGAGTTCCAAACTTTCTTCAAGGGTTAACACCCTTTTCTCCACCTGTGCTAGTCTCTGTGCACCTACAACTTGAAGAGAAGGACCTACAATAGGCCTCTCGACCCTCAAACAGTCCTCCATGGAATGTTGCACCTGTGGCCTTGAAACCTTAACTCAGACTTGTTATCACATATAGATTTCTGTTAAAAATTATTTATATGGGAAAAAAATGGTGTTTAAGGTTGCAGTTTCTCTCAGGATTTCACACAGGATTATTATTATGATGGTTTTCAAATCTACAATTATCTCCCAAGTCTACTAGTTCTCGGCCACACTCCAAATCACAACATAGATCATCAAAGAGACCATCGATTCTTTCTAGCTCTCATGGTTTAGTTTATCGTGTTAACTGCAACCTAATCAAACTCTTGCGTTGGGTGGGTTCTGTTGTTTCCACAATTTTGGGCTTCTAAACCAAATTGGAGGTTTTGCGAAGAAATTATATGGTGAAATGAATATTTCATTCGGATTCAGAGGAAATAGGAGGCTAAATCTAGGAATTACACATTATTGAGAAACATTCCACTTCTTCAAATTGGGCCAATTCTGTGTTAGGGAACCTTTCATGCACTTCAGATCCTATATTGGTGCCATCACATGATCATTGTACTATAGGTTTACAAGGAATGATTAAACATGACATTGGATGGTGGGATGGTTCGGCAGAGGGTGCAAATGATCCATATGGCAGAACCGTCCATATTGATTCTCAACATGACAGATTTGTTGCCAAGGATTACAATGAAAGGCAGTTGGCTGCAGGAGCTCCAAGCGTTCCTTTGTTTGAAATTTTCGTAACAAAAGACAATGATCAAAAATATAAGGAGTAGGTGGTCTACTTGCAGTGGAATGGCTAATCTACAGATGCTTCCTTTTAAGTATCACCTAAAGCTACTGAAGTCTCAGATACTGATAGAGAGAAAAATGATGATGCAAATGTGGGAGATTAGGGATTGAGACGGGTTCTTAAATTTCTTAAAGCTGGGATGCCTAGACTAAAATTCGAGGTGTTGAAAGTTATGACTCTAGAACAGGAAAGCACAGATATAATCTCAGGGTTTTTTGAGCAGTTAATCCAGGATGTCAATAAATAGAAGGATCATGAAACTACTGGTGAAGGTAAAACTGGAGGTGATGTACATAATGATAATGTAATTGTAATATGCAATAGTGATTTTATGCAACTTATTAAAATTGTTGTTGTGAAAGTTTCCAATTGTACTCTTTTACAAAGTATTGCAAAATATGCACCTCCAAGCCTTCCTGTATGCATACTAGCCAAAATAGAGAGAAGGGGTCATGATTCCTTTTGTTTTCACATTAAGGATGATGTCTCTCGACAATCTGTGAGAGGAAAGAAACTAACACCTGCTTGGAAAGTTGCAATAGTTGCAAAACATACATAGATAGATGACCATGTTGACACTCAGCTTAGTGATGATGATGTTTTTCTTGCTCATTTCTCTCAACTGCAAGGTTTTCAACTTTTTTATTTTAAGGAAATTCCTAAGCTCTGAGATCTAGCATTGGCCAATGTGGGCTCCATTGAAAAACGTAACAAACTTTGTAAGAGGCTTTCTATTTTGTCTGCAGAATAACTTAATGATGTTGTCTGTAATAAGCTTAAATTGCTTAAGAACATTGATCCATGTGTTGAAAGAACGGATTTCCTTACCGAGGCAATGGTTTCTACTTTTGAGAAATGATAGTCATAAAAGGAAGCGATAAATGCTCTCCCACTTTATCCAAATGAACACATAATGTGGGATGAAAGCATTGTACCCAACATTAATTACATTGGTGAAGGATGTTTGGCTCTTCCAAAACTTAATATATAGTTTCTAACTCCCCATGACTACTCCCTAAGAAATTCCAATATTTTTCGCTTGGAATCGACATATGAAATTCAAGAAGATATCCAAGATGTGTTGCCTCGACTGGTAGCATATATTAATAATGAGGGAGAAACTCACTTTCGAGGATGGTCTAGGATGGATGTTCCAATCAAGGAGTTAAAAATCACCAAAGTAAAGAAACCAACCATTAGAGAGGTGAAACCATCTGCTGTTACTGCAGAGGTTACATACAGTGTTTCAAGATACACATCACCGATAAGGTTTGAATGGAATGGGCTCAAGGAACTTGATGTTGTCTTTTTGTTATCTATATGTCCTTTTTTAGAGCCAGTTAGTGGTGAGGAAGCATCTAAATTAAGTGTCCCGGAAAGGTTTGTGCTCTAGTATGTACGTGGATTTGAAGTTATTGAGATTCGAGAAGAGGATGGAAACCTTATGAATGACTTTATAGGAAGGATACGAAAATCAAAATGCATGAATTGAAGAACTATGAAAAAACGTGACAGAGAATTTGGAGGCAGGGGGAAACAGAGTTTTCATCAAATTCTACAGATTTGACAATGGGAGAAAGAGTGAGTCTATCACAAATTTGTACCTGTTTGAAATAGTATAATAAGTCACAAGGAAATAGATTCCAAAATTCTAAGGGCCTAGAGTTTCAAGGCATAAAATCTGTAGCTCAAAATTTGTAACTAAATCAAGGTTAAACACAAAACAATATCTGGAGGACACACTCGAACAGTAAAATAGATATAAAAAATGAGGGAATTATTTATTTTTAATTTTTAAGATGCTTTAAGGGTTCCCAATAAAATTCCTATAAATCAACTATCTCATTAAAACAAAGAACATGATCCTACAACTTAAAACTCATACTAAAACAAATATGATGAAGCCTACCTTTGTAGAATAAGAAAACCAAGTGAACCATAATCAAGAAGGTATTAGTAACACATAATTCCCAGAAAGACTCACCCCAAATAGGTTCAGCATCGGTGTTACATTTAATATTTGCTCCTGAATCCTGTTGTGTTTAGGTCTTAAGCTTCATGAGATGCGACAAGATAGAGACCTTGTCTAGGTTTAAAAGCTAAAATCAACAAAATCTTGAATAAGAAAATTAGAATATTGGGGGTACACCCAAACACCTCTAGGCTTTAAAAGCTACATATATAATAGACTTTGAGAAATAATATTTCGCATCTCCTTGCTTCAGAGAATGCATAACAGGCAATAAGAACTATAAAGCATCGAAACTTATCCATTTTCCATACTACTGATAAATTGAATATATTGAGAACTAAATATAGCTACATAACAATTCATGGATAATTTGTTACATCATAAAGAAAAGACTAATAAAATCATATGAAAGAAGTTAAAAACTGTAGTGAACATTTATTAAAGGAACTAGATAACTTAAATTTACAAAAGGTAAATTGATAAGAAATTAAAGCCAAAGAACGAAAACCATGGAAACTAATCGATGACTATGCAACTGTAGAAAGAGTCACTGCAAAAGCCAGTTTCCATTTTCGCTATGATATGTAGGATAGCAGTAGTCTATCATTGCAATATTAATGAAACACTCCTAGAGTTTTCCTTCTCTCTTCAAACTCTAAACCTCAGGTAGAACTCCCAATGAATAATGTGTAAATTAAGAACCTAACCTCCAAAAATGCACAAATTTAAACCATAGAAGTTCAGCTGGATGCATTAAGTGGGGCTCAGGGGTCTGTTTTACTGTAGTGTGGTTGGAAAGTGAACCAATCTCATCTGCGGTTTGTCCTGCTTGAACTTCAAGTATCTTTTTCCCTCGAGTCATGCACTCCCTTCACTAGCTCTGCATGTTTGACGTGGGCATAGTTCTCTAGTGTACCTATACCATGAAAACCATTCTCCTTGTTACAGTAATTGAGTCTTGATTTGGTTCTTGAGGCTCTCCCTTACTCTTCATATCCCTATGCTTTTCTTCATTCTCCAGCACTGGATCTTTCTTTATGGCACCTTCTGCACCTTGTGGTGCCATCTCTTCTGCCTTCTCATCCATTTTATTTATTTATTCAATTTTGGACCCATGTATTTTTTCTTTGTCTTCTATTTCTCTTTTGTCATCACTCTCTTCTTCTGCTTCCTTATTCTTATCAAGATCATCTTCTCCCTTCCCTTCTTGTTCCTTTTTTTGATCAGCATCTTCCCCTGTTTCAACCATATCTTCCCCATGATGGGTATCATGCATTTCCTCTTCCTTACTAGCTTCTACTTGTGATTCTTGTTTCTCTTCATATTCTGAATCTCCTTTCAATTTTTTGGATCTCTTTGGTTTTTTATTTGATTCAATTTCTGGTGTTTTGGCTGGTGATTCCTTTACTTTTTCACTTATCCTTGAAGATCTCCTTGTTGGTGTTACCTCACCTATGGTACAAAGAAAATGTCATATTATATTTTCTAAAAGATACATGCCAATATCCTCACATGCCAATACCCTCTTCTGCATTCTTATGGAATCCTACAATAATAGTAGCACATTCCCTCCATAAAGAAAAGCAAACGTTCAAACCCTCTTTCATATACGAGAGAATCAAATCATATAAAAAACAAATGACAAGAAATGCAAAAACTTTCTGCATGTAATTCTAGTGTGTTTTTATGCACCATAAACTATTACCAACCCTGTACTTGAATAAAATCAAGTAGGAAATACTAGGATGTAAAAGACTATTGGTATTCAAGATTTACTTTAGTTCCGATTCTCTATAGTGTGCATGTTTCTGAAGCAGCCTTGTCCAAGACGGCATCCTTTGCAGGATGTGTTGTGCCATGTATATAGCTGAGGCTTCCAATATAAATGGTTTTCATTTCAATGCTTCATGCTCAACCAGACATAGTTCAAGAAGATAGAGTGCTAGGGTCTCAAGTTGATCCATGGAAACAAGCCCATAAAAATCCCATTTATGGAAGCTTGCAGTTCGAACAAAATAGTGCATGATGCCTCTCATGCAACACATCGAAAATACAATGCATTTCATAACATAAGTGAGGCTCAATGCCATTTGAGTATTCATCAAAATTTCAAGCAAAGTAGAATACCCGTTTATCAGATTGAGCAACCTTTAGAAACCTTTTCATGAAAAAAAGGGAGTTGGTACATCGAAATTGAATCTTAATTTGTTGAGCATCAATTTCTCTTGAATAAAATGAAACACACCATAAACATGAGAAAGGATAACAATTCCAAATATGAATTATTTAAACAATTAGAAATATAAAGCTCGAAATATGGGAGACAAGTATGACATAATAATGTGAGAAAACAAAATCTCACCATGGAGAGAAATTCATCACGTGTGTAAATATTGTTTGAGATTGTGATCAGTTCCTTAACCTATAAAGCCCTTAAGTAAAATGAGTTAGAATGTGAAGCCTTATTCTCGATGTCAAATCAAGAGCACAAGAAACAAGTTTTTAGTGAAAACAAATCAATACAAAATTTCAGCTTAACAACGAACTTTCCCTCCTGTCATTGTTTACCACCTTTGAAACCCAAATTTCTTAATATTTGGCAGCAACTAGCATGGCAGTCAACCCCACTAGTTGAATATCCTTTCTCGTGATAGTGTACACCACAGAAAGAAATCTATCAATCAGGTTAATCATGACAAAAAGTGTCTCATCCGATAAGTCAAATTTTAGGTGCACCTATAAGTGAAAATTGTTTATGTTAGAAAATTATCAACAGAAACCTACAAAAAAGAAATTATTATTACAGAAACAGATAGGTATCGATATGTATTAATAAAGTACATCAATTAGCCAGTCAATAAGTATTTCCCGCATCTTCTAGTTGATATCAACTTGGCTTGAGATTTAGTTTGATGAGAGATTGTTGCATGCCTGCAATAAAACA
The DNA here is from genome assembly GCA_031772625.1 of Pinus tabuliformis. Taxonomy (NCBI): domain Eukaryota; kingdom Viridiplantae; phylum Streptophyta; class Pinopsida; order Pinales; family Pinaceae; genus Pinus; species Pinus tabuliformis. Next base: position 1,280,114,601 of record CM062817.1, on the reverse strand, counting down.
AACACAGCAGACCAAAATAGAAACAAATTAGACATACAACTATTTATTCAGAGTTCAATCTAAACTATAGATATGGATCAAATCTCACATCAATGCTTGACCTAATTTCCGCATTCATAAATTATAACCTTCAATGATGCTTAAGTGGGCACTTTAATTCTCCAGTGAAGATATTCATGTATGGCACAGACACACGCTACTCACATGTAATCACTGCATACTATATGCAGTGAAAAGCTAGTGTCTCATTTAATTGTTTAAATGAAGTGTATTATTCCAAGACAAGATGTTGTTATTTCAAATAGAACAAAAATAGTTTGCAAGGCTCCCATGACAAAAGGGATGTACCTCTGTATACCAATAGAAATAGTAAATGTCTTGAAGATATTCAAATACAACAAGTTTATTTTCATTATCTTCTTTGTCAATGTTGGGCAAGTCCCTTCCTCTTCCATGACATCCCGCTCAATGGCTCTATATGCAAGTTGTTTAATAGAAACCATTGGATGGAAATTGGAGATATGGATTACATAAACCCTTCACTTGCTTTTGCAAAAGAACAAAGTAAAACTCTGTGAATAAAAAGCACCATCTACACATGCTAAAATAAGGGTAGTGGACCAAATGCTCCTAACCTCACTTCCGGCAGTGAGTGTTGATGTAAAATCTTGTGAAAGCCTTGTCTTCCTTTTTTATGCATCAGTCATTGACATTCTTCTTAAGACACCTTTAGCTATAGGTGGGTAGAACTTAGACTTGGATGCATTTGAAGCAGCTTTGCCTAAGATGTCAACATTTGAAGGCCTTGGTGGTCTCCCTGAAGCTGAAGTACATTTGCTAGAGAGGACAATAGTAGAAGGCCTCCCTGAAGCTGAAGCATGTTTACCTGAGAGGCCAGTAGTAAAAGACCTGCTTGAAGCTTAAATGTTTTTATCAGAGAGACTAGTAGTAGGAGGCCTGTATTGTATCCTTGATCTCGATGGATAATTACTTGAGACCTCAACATTTGAAACCCTGGGCAGTTTGCTTGAAACTGGTTCACGTGTATGTAAGGGTCCAACATTGGAAATTCTAGGTGTTTTTCCTGAACCTACTACATGCTTGGATTTTGAAACCAAAGTTGATCTAATGCTTCCCCTTTCATCTTTGTTCCTCTGTGGCCCCAGTGGCTGAATGACAGGAGAAGAAAACCAACGGAAGAAAAATAAATACATGTAAACCATCCCAACTAAACAGGAAAGAAAAGAGCCTTGTTATTGACCTCAATATATCCACACACATTTACTGATTTGAAATAGAGGCCAACGTATAAATCCCAGTAGTAGTGAGCTCAAATCATTCACCTCATGCTGCATACTAACATCTAGGGATTGATATATGATAAATAAATTAGACAGTTGTTTAATCACACACAATTTATACAACCATGGATGATGTACATACCATGGATGATGACTTTGTTGTAGCACTCGTATTCTTGACATCGAAACCAAACCTCCTACACACCCAATTCTAATTGTTAACTCTAATTGGTAAAAGCACCAAAATATATGCAAAAGACCAAAGCATCATATTGGGAAGCTAGATCTACCTTGGAATTTTCTTATCAACAAGCTAATTCTACTTCCTAGATTTCCTGTGGACATAGAATTACACACCCAAAGCGTCACATACAACATTTTTCTTCATTAGCCCCCACCAGAAGAGGGTTTAAAATTCCTGAATAAGCATATGGCTAGAGAAAAATTCTTGACCAGAGAGGCTAAGCTCACAATAAAAACTTCTTTATAAAACTAAAGTTTCCAGTATGTGTTGATAAAAGATGAGTACTACATAAGGGTTTTGCAAATTTAAAAACAAAATACATATGTTCTAGGAATGAAAAAATTTGCTTACTCTAGCTTGATCTCATCACCACTATTAGTTTTGAAGCATTGCATCGTAGGTTCCCAATGTCTGATAAAACCCTTGTAGGCCTCGTTTCGTCCCGCGTCACCACTACATCACGGAGCATGCATATAACCTCTATCAAATCGATCTTTGTTTTACACTCGTCATATAGATCCATTGATATTCATATAAACATTAATAAATATGTACTACATATTTGTTGATATTAGGTTTTGGTATGGGGTTTGGACAACAAAATACTGTAAAAAAACTTTGCTAGACATGGGCTGGTTGGGATTCGCCGCCCTATTTTGGATTCTAATTTTGGTTTTTTGAAAAGAAAAACACAAAGCATTGAGTAACTATTGAACAATCACACCCGTTCAAAACTGATAAGGAAGCCATAATTGAGAGCAATCCTGACCTTAAACATAAAATCGAATTGAAATTTAAAAAAATACACCAATACCAATAGTGAAGAGAGATCTGCTCTTGAGATGGCCAATAATATACTTCTTGTAACCGTTTCAGAAGCAAGGCATGATTTGATTATAGCCATCATTTCCTTACATGCTTCTATCATTTCTTTGAATAAGCCCTTGATTAGTCCTAGATGCAACTCCAGAGAGGTCTAGATATCGCTCATCAAACCCTTCAAATTTGGCATAAATGATAAATCTTACAAAAGGTGAGGATAATGCTACAAACAATCTACCGTGGAGGCTTAAATGAGCTCGCATTATTCTAGAAGCCATAGAGAGATAACACAATAATGTCCTCCAACTTCACAAAGAATAATCCCAATTTTTGTCCACAGGGATTCCATTGAAAATACTTAGGTAAAATACTACTGAGGTCTACCAAGAAGAGGGCCCAAATAGGTCCCAGAACAGGCCTGAAATTAATACAAAAATGCCTCAGACGGGGGGATCTCAGAAAGGTCGAGAAGGGCCTCAAGAAATGGCTAGTTTCTGCCTTAAATGAGCCAAAAGGAAATGCAATATATATACGAATTAGCCTCATAAAATGAATCATTTCATAATGACCCAAGATCCTTTCAAATTGATTCAGAAGTGCCATTAACAAGGGTATGAACTACATGATATTCAAAGTGTTATATTCAAATTGATTCAGAAGTTCCCTTTCAAAGTGCTTATGAAGTTAATATCATTTATTGCAATAATTCAAGAATTTTAAAATCTTACCAGCCATCTTGGATATTATGGGATAATGGGGAGACTAATAAGCAACAAAAAACTAGGAACTAGCTCTACATCACCTCCCATTGACAACCTGCCTCGCTCAACAATGCATATTTTTTTCTTCTAGCTATTTTCCTACTAGAGATCATAGGTATATTCTGTATGAAAGTTTGTGAAAAGTGGCCACCAAGTGGCCTTATTTTCCTTTTTGGAGGTGATATGTCATGCTATAAGCACTTTGCTATGTATTTTCCCTTTCCAAACCATGAAATAGAAATGTATGCATTCTTTCTTTGGAAAAATAAAATCAATTAAAATTTGCATACCATTCACCCTATCAAATTCTTGTCAATCCAAAAGTTGCAAAAAATCAGATACCATTCACCTTAAAATAGCCCTTGGATCATATGCGCACATTGCAAGGCCCATCTAACACATATATATCAATGTAGGAAAGAATAAGAAAGCAAAGTGCCATCACCCAAACAATCTACTAGAAGCACATATCTCAATAAAGTTGCAAACAATTTAAAAAAAAACTACCATCACATGTCCAAAAGCCTTTACATATAGTAATTAATGTTAATGTCATTTAGTGAAAGCACTAAAATGAAATGCCCAAAATATGATTGAGGACTCAATTGACAATAATAACCAAGTGCAATTTAACTATTGTAGACCCCATGCATATGGCCAAAACATAAATACTTCCAAAAAGACTCCAATGGCACATTTTAACTACAAACTCTGATTTATATGTCCAATTTAAAACATAGGAAAGCCAAATACCACATAAACATTCAAAATAAAATGCACTTCATGTGCTAGACGTTGCTCTGGTGTAAATATAGTGACTTGAGTGAGCAGAAACCATCCTAACTGAAGTTGGTGCCATCAGATCCTTGATATACTTTCTAGCAAGCGAACCATTAATCTAAAAATTCAAGGAAATGTTAACATTAGTCAGAAGAACCACATAGTTATCCACAAAACATATTCATGAAAAAGGAACCACCTCTTCTTGTTTTTCATGATTAAATGGACCAACTTTAGAGGGACCAAATTAACGTTTGAATGAAACACAACTACAAAAGGATGAATGGCTAGTGAAAGAAACTTACACCAAAAAGTACATAGCAAAAAATGGTTGAGTTAGCTCGAACATTCACCATTTGAACTATTCACTAGACCTAAAACCAAAAAGTACAAAATTAGCATCAAATTCATACAAACAAATCAACAAAAATATAACCAATAATTATTTATAAATGATCCAACATATGGAAATACATAAGGAAAGAGAAAGTAGAATGTTTTGAAAATCTACCTTGTTCAAATTTTTCAAAAAATCTGAAAAATCATTGTAATCACATTCTTCTAATTTGTATGTATAATTCTTAGCATTGTACGATAAGTTTGTGATTGTTATAACAGATTCAATTTGTACAAAAGCATGATCTGTCAAATCATACTTATACATGTGTTGCCCCTTTATTCCACTGTACCAACATAATTGAAGCTCGATGCCTTCCAATCTATCCAAAAGGTCAATGTCATTATGGTAATCAAACACCCTATCACCATCCTTCTTCCTTATTCTTTGAACCCTTGCAATGTACCGCGTTCCACAAGAAACACCTTATTTTGTACTTCGACGAACACCTTTTCTTGCAATATGTTCAGTGGGGGGAATGAGTTTCTTTCAAACAAAACCCCACAATCTGATCCAATTCCAAAGCCAACTGAAACACCCTTTTATGGAGCCTTCCCATCTCGCCTAAAGTAAACCCCATTTCTCACTTTTGTCAACCTATCTTTGGATAATGTCAGATTTCCATTCAACTGACTAACCAAACATGCTTTAAAGATATCCTTACCCTCAAGATCCATCACTGGCTTTATCGTTTTTCTTCCATTTTCATCAATGGAATCTAAAATTTCATCCAACTCGTATATCCACTCACTTTCCATTATTTGCAATTCACTTTCATTGTGTACCAATGATGATGAAGATTGGAATATAGGGTTGGAACAACTCGGTGGAGAAGCATTAACTACGTCATCCACAATTTGGAATGTTGGATAATTTAGATCCTCTATCCATGGTTTAACCCACCAAGAAGATTAAGTGTAATTTTCTGGTTGCATTCCAAGAGTTGATAAAATGTCTTCTGCATCATTCAATCCAATCTTAAGGGATTCCACAATTTTAGTGTATGTGGATATTGAATCATATTACAACAATATGTCAATGTTTTTTATTGTTTCTTGGTGCAATCTATTCCAAATGCTTTCTTGCTCCCTATGAGATTGATTAAAATGAAGCCTTTGGGGATTTGATTCTTCTTCAACAACTCTATTAAGGGTTCCAACAACATGAAGCAAGTCATTGAAATCATAGGCCCTCTACACTCCAACCATCCCACCAACTTTACTAAAGAAGTTCTCACATATCTTTGACCCAGTCAAGTGCAAAACACATGGAAAGTTAGAGTAATGATATTGAAACAATCTCATAAAAAAAACTGCAAAATGGCAAGAAATTTTCACATCTTGATATTCTTCTCTGCTGATGAAATTTATTTTAAAATTAGTATGAAATTTTTTTTGTACCCAACATAACCATAATGTGAAGAAATAATGAACTCGTGAAGCATTTCACACCCTTTCCCGAAGGCTAAAACTATGATACATAAAGATGTCAATGTTGTCAGAAATAATCATTAGATAAGTCTCTGTAGCTAGTGTCCTCTCTAGCTTTTCACTTGGTGTACTTCTCAACTCTTTCAAACACCTTTGAACATGGCTTGAAGCAATGCGTTGTGCGGATCCCCAATTTTGTCTATCCATCCTCTCTATATCTTCACCCTTAAGCTTGTGATCATCCACTTTAAAAGTGTGATAAGCCATTCTAACATGACCAAAACCTATGTAATCATTTCCTAAAACCAATTCTCGTCGACCGCTAAACAGAGGATTCACTAGCTTTTTTCCATTGTGGATGTAATCTTGGTGACACAATCTTCTTATATTGCAACCATTGTACAGCCCGGTTAGCCTCCACCCTTCCCAAGGAATTTGATATCGAAGACCTAATGTTGAAGAATAATCCTTCCACATAAGTTGTCTTCTTCTGCTATTCCCAACCGAGGAATGACCAACAATAGGTCGCAAATTACTTTCCACGTGTTTCTTCCACATAGATTCTACCTTTTCCCATTGTTGATAAACAAAATTTTCATTGAACCTATTGCATGTTGGATGAAGAACTACAACCAAACGAGGAAGCTTTTCATGTAAAGGGTTTGCAATAATAACACGTGCATAATGTCCAATAACATTGTTCTTAAAAGAATCTCTTATAATCTCATAGCCTACAGCTCTGTCACCAACTCTCACCAAGAAATGTGATTGGCATTGATGTTCTTCTTTCGCACCATTGGCATTGAATTGTATCACTTTTTGCTACCCACATAACATATTTTTTCACAACTGTTTCATATTCAGTGAGCAATATAGGAATTGGGCCATCTATACCATGCTTGGCTTTATAATAAGCATAAAATTTTCCAACTACCTCAAAAATATGCTCATGCTCCCCTGGGATATAGGCTAATGACTTTATAACTTGCCTTAAAGTCATAGATATTGAAGGAACATCCAAATTCAAGATAATAAAGTTATGTAATCTAGGACCTCCTGATAACTTGATAGTCTCATAAAGGGATTTGGTGGATGTGTTATACCTTCTCCCTGCTTTTTCATGCATGAAGTTATGAAAAATATCCTTGACAAATTCCCAAACTGCATCTTTGCCTTATAATTTTCCTTGCTTATGTGCCTCACACACATCCTTCATTTTTGTCAATTCAAACAACTTTTCCTTTAGGGATCTCATTCTAATAGAGAGTGTAGCAACCTTTGTCCTCTCACGCCAAAGAGATCACATTGTTGATCTATGGTTAACATTTGTAACGCTTACATCATTCTTCAATTCATTTTGAGTCAAATATTCGAGTCTTATACCTATTCCTATATCTCATTCACTTCATTTATTGGTGCACATTGATTCACGATATAATCACATCCACCCCTTTGATCATCCATTAGGACCTTTGTTTCCAATATCTCCCCATTTCTATCAATATAAGGATATCAACACCTCAAAAAGTGTAGTAACAAGAGAGATAATTGAGCTGTAATAAGATGACAACAAATAAATAAATTTGAAGTAAGATAAATAAAATAATATACAAATTCATATTCAATTTTAGTATAAGCTGTTAATTAACACACCCTGAAGTAGAAGGATCTGCACTTGTAGAACCATTATGTAACACTGATAGTGATAATGGAACCAGGAACCTAGTCAAACTTTGTTGGGACTTATCATTGGTAGGCTTCTTGGGTCTCCCAACCATGCCACTCCTTAGCCCAATATCCTCATGTGAACCCTCAGTTCTAGTAGTATCAGTGTGCTTCTTTGATTTCATGTGTTCATTTAGAGAACTAACAATATTACCACTTGTCGGCACTAAACAAAACAATTTATTGCATTGTGTACATTGCACTCTCACTTTTTTCATTTCCTTATAGTCTGCAAGTGTTTCTTCCACCACCTTGAACAAATTAGGCTGTTGTGTCTTGTTGAAATCATCTAGAATTTTGATTGCTTGATCAATATGAAATTGATCTCCAACCATCATTGTTTGTTGTACTTCATTACATGAAGGATTTTAACTACCACTTGCCATTGATAGGTATTTTTTATGGGCCCCTGTTTTCATATGATGGTTTTTGAATTTGTGTGTTGTTCACGCTCCCAAGGATACATCACCTGTTCCATAATCAATGCCACAAATTTCACAATGGATCTTTATTTTAGATTCTCCCTTTTCTGAATATACTTTGAGAGTAATTTTCTCATTGAAAAACTCCTCCATTAAACTTTTAACTTTTTTTTCTCAATATGCCAATACACTAGGATCAACAACTATGGCTTGTTCCACTAACAAAGACATTTTTTCAACTCTTGGTTGTTTATGCATAGGTCCCTCCACTCACTTCAATGTTTTCAAATATTGGTATTTTTTCTACTACATTTGAACACTCTTCTTCCACATCAAATGTGCCCAATTTCCTCTTGATGCCTACAAGTGTTGTACAAACTTTCCATTTTTTCTCTTGCTTTGGATTTAAACCTGTTCAATCTTGGATAAAATTAAAAGGGTATCCAACGATTTCATCATCCACAATTTCATCACGAATTTCAGCAAATGTACAACCTTCTTTACACTTTACCACACCAACGATAGAATTCTATTCACCGGTAGCAATTTTATAAAACAACTCCATCTGTTTTTGCACATAAATAAATGAAAAAGTAAGTAAAATTCCATAAGAATATTGGTAATTATAAAACAAAGAGCAAGGAATCAAGGTATGAAATTTCAATTCAAAGGTCCAAAAAACATGAAGAAATATTACTTTTTGATGAAACACCTTGATTCAAAATGTACTATCAGTGGATTCCTCAAATGGAACTGAAACCAGAAATAAAACATATTACTAAAACAAATTTGAGAGTTGATTTATTGTTGCACGAGAACTCTTTTCGGCCTCTTGGGTGGGTGTTAGAATACATGTTCTCCACCATTTAAAGCATCTACATTGAGCAAGGCCAATGTGGGTTGTAATTCTTTAACTCTGATAATTTCTTCTTTTGAAGCGCATTATGCAATTTGGAGCAAAGAGACTTCAAAGGACATGACATTTGATTTCTATAATATCGAGTACACTCTGTGTCAAGATCCAGTGATATCACATAAGTTTGATAGAACAAGATTGATAAATGGGTCATTTTCTAGACAAGGAGGAGGCCTTGAAATGCCCATGTTACCAAGAATTTCAGTATAAAAAGCACCATCAGAATTTGATGGAGTTTTGATGGTGTTTTCATAAAAAAGGGTTTTCAATTTTGTTAGGACCGTGGAGGGTGGAGACTATGTTCTTTGGTTTATTTCTGTTAGAGACTCTGCCTCCGGTTTATGGTCCCTAGACCATTTTATCCTATAAAAATGATGGTTCATTTTCTAGGAGTCCTAATGAAGGAAGATTCACCCAGCATTCTTGCCTACTCTCTCAGTATATCGCATACCATAGGGTCCTTATGAATGTAGATTGAGGTACATGAAAGGTTGCATGAAACCACTAGAAGTAAGGGCTATAATTCGTTTCTTGGCTTCCATTCTTTGTACATAACTCAACTATGCTATAGAGAATTCTAAACTTAAAATGTCACATTGATTGTGTGCCTCACTTTTGCATAGGCCCAAAGGCACCCCCAACTACGTAAGGAAGCACAAAGACATTACTTGCAGTAAATTCAAGAGAAAGAAAGGGAAACTCTTGCAAGATACAACCTAGGGCTAGTTGGATTGGAAGTTACTTGTTGAAAACATTTCGAGTTGGTGCCAAAAGTGAAAAGTGAATGTTTTAAGTCTACATTTTCTTATTTGACATTCTCTATTTCCTAAAATATCTTGTATTTTCAAGAGTTTGAAATTTCCCTTCAATAATCCTAGCCTACAAAATGTTCTGGATATAGTTTCCTCACTTTAAATGGCAGAAGCTACATATAGAGAATTTGAAGGTTGGTGTTAGAAAAAAATCACAGTAGCCATATTATATAATAGTGCAGTTTTAGCAGGAACAAATAGAAAAACATATGAGGCTGCAAGAATTGCCAACAGAAGAAAATTTTTCTTCTCCTTTATTTACGGCCAAGTACTCTTGAATATTTTTTTGCATGAGAAGTCTACTAGTGACATAGCACAAGGAGAAGAAAATGGAAATCGTTTAATTGGTGAAAAGGGAAGTGTGTGAATGAATGGAGTACTTGTTGTTCGACCCATGGAAACAACATTATGATTTTCTAGTGTTGTATATTTGCACAAAAATAACCAACATTTTCTTCTTTTCACTTTAACTTTTAGCCCTGATTAAATCCTTTAACAGTATAGGCACCGTTCCATAGATGTACGATGATAAAAATAATGCAATTATATGACTATACACTCTGAAAATTTGATCTTAAATTGTTCTTTGTACCACAAAGTTGGGTCAAGACTTCTTTTAATTTTCAAGAGTTCATATAAATTGTAATGCATGCCTAAGTGGATTTGGTTTGCTCCATTTTCCAAAAAACATTCATGTTTTCATGGAAGACTTTATGTATCTACTAACTAATATTGTATTTATAAATAATCTTCTGTATTTTCATTGAATCTTGTGTTGGTGAAACTCAATATTTAAATTGTCATTAAAAAAATATTCTAGTTTAGTATGGACATACACATCAGTCCCTCTCCCTGTATTTTACCTAAATAGAAATAGGTTGAGGTGACTTAATGAAAATTATGATTACAATAATGTAAGGCATTATGCATTTTAACATGGGTGGGTTGTTGACTTGGCATTCATATTCAATCATAGCTTATTATTAATATATGGTTGTAGAGTCACTATGAAATGGTTTAGTAGCAGATTTGAGGAAGTTATAAATCTTGAGTTTGTGAATCTCATGATTCAAAACTTCTCTTCATACATATTATGCACTCACTCAATTGTTATTAGGCACCAACATTCTCCTTTAAGTCCGCACCAGCAACTTATGACACTTATATGCACACTATTGTCGATGTCAATGGTCATGGTACAAGAGAAGCTTGTAGGGTTAACAAAAATATTCACAATGGATGGATATTTAAAAATAAAAATAAAAATAAAATAAAAAATAAAACTATTTTCTTATTCAGTTTTTTAATATAAAAAAAAGTACATGGCAATCTCATATAATCTGAGATTATTCTCCTTTTACATGAGACTATCAGAGAGGATACAATTCCAAAGAGGACTCGAATTGGTGCAGGAAATGCATATTTTAACTAATATGGATTTCAAACTTACTAATTTCTAATTTTAAAACAAAGAATAGAAAACACTAATTTCCTGGAGAATTTACTATGACACATGATTCTTGTGCTCCACAACTAACTTTGAGAAGGATCTGAAATAAGTAAAAGTCTCCAATCTGAATAAATTAACGTTTTTTCATGAGAAGATTTAAAATCTATAGGCTGAGACAAAAATTTCCTTACAAGGAATGGAGCTAAATCTAAAAGGTTCTTGTAGCTGAAGGTTAAACTGAAAGATCTTCTAGCTTATGGGCACCCAGTGTGTGCTTTGAATTGTGTTTCGAAACCTGTCTTGAAAGTAGATGAAACCCGACTCGATATTGACCACAAGCGATGGTAGAATTTTTCGAAAATATTTTTGCCAAATGGTGTAATAGATTCCTCTTTAGAAATATTTTTCTTCTTTGGAAAATGTATCCTTCCTTCCAGCAACAATGTTTGTATTGTGTCATGTCAAATCCACCAAGGTACTTTCGTCAATTATGTTTTGAGATACAAATTTCTATATTCGATAGAAGTAGGTTGATAAATGGATAACACCACTGCCTAGAAAAGGAGGAGGCCTTGAGATGCACAGGTTACAGAGCATATCAGTTTAAAAAACAACATCATAATTTGACAAAGTTTCGATTGTGAATTTGTAAAAAAGGGTTTTCATTTCCATTGGGACTGAGGAGAGTCGAGACTGTGTGCTTTGGTTTATTTTTGTTACAGACCATGCCTCTGCTTTGTGGTCCCTAAACCATTTTATCCTCTCCAAACGATGGTTTATTTTCAGGAATAATGATGTAATAAGAGAAGGCAGATCTAGCTAAGATTACTTTCTTTTATGTCAACACATTGCAGATCATAGGGACCCTGTGGACGCATATGGGGGTAAAAAGAAAGTTGTGTGAACCACGATGGGTAAGGGCGATCCTTTCCTAGCTTCCTTTCATTGTACATGGCTTTGTTATGTTATAGATAATCCTGAACCTAAAATGTCACATTGATTGTGTGCATCTCTTTTTAACTATCACATAGATTTCTATATTGCTTTGCACCACCATCCTTCTCTCACACACATTTCCTCACCGCTTCTATATTAAGTTGGCCTCAACACTGGATAGTAAAAGTGAATTTACTTAAAAACGACTCCCTAAAGAGCAACATGAAACCCAATTTCTCTGGAAACGGAGGGAAAACTTCCAATTAAAAATATTTGGGGCATCTGGTAGTTACACAACGCCATGGGAGAATTGATCAATGCACAACCAAGCTCTTGGGTTTAAGTATAGCCATAAAATTTATTGTAGATCTCTCACTGGACATGATGGAAAAGGGTCGAACCACGTGGCACAAGGAAATCCTTAGAAAATACCTTTTTTAGGCTACACAAATCTTGTTTTCGAATGTGAGTAGTTAATTCAAGAGTGAAATATCAAGAAAAGCGATGTGAATTTCTATCAAAGCCACACCTTGTTGCACTACATCTCATCCAACAATCCATTTTGACTGAAAGAACACCCTGAAACATGTAGTCCTCAACAACGCGTGGAGTTTCTAATGACACATAAACTACTATAAACTAGTGTTGATGCTTCTCTGCCAGTGTTTCATCTAGGCACTAATCTATGTTCATATTTGTGACTAGTAATTATTTTCATATTTTTAAAGTCTCCTTTTTTTAAAGGATTTCGGATGGGGTCCCCAAAATTTCCATGAAATTTTTAAAATTTGGGGTTGGGGCAAGTCTCGACACATACCCTAGACGTGGTTACATGTTCCTGTATCCCCATTGTCCAAAAAATTGGTGGAACATTGTGTGTTGTTAGTGAACAAAATGGTCAAAACTAATCATCCACAAGTATTGGTTATTTTTAATGACTATTAATAAACCCTGCATCGGTCCACTTCAACAAATGCACCAACAACAACCACACACAAAAATTATTCTCAAAAAATACTTGAAATGAATCTTGTAAACATTGGTTCTAATTTGGAAGTGTACTCAATTTCAACGCTAACAACCATCTCAATTGTTTCTGGGGTCATGAATCTATGAATATTTTTGCAAAAGACTGAAAACCAAGATTTGCTATTGTTGCCACTCAACTTCAAGTTGGTAATCATATATTTGTAAATTTTTGGTAGTTTAAAAATTCTGTCCAAGCATCCTCTAAACTTTAAAGCAATAAAACACAACCAAAGTAAAAGAAAAAAAATGAGACTATGCATGCTATTCTGATTTGCAAGAGCCGTAACAAAGAAAAATGACAAAAGCCAAAGAGAAGCCTTTGTACTGGAAACAAAGATAGAGTATTCTAATATTTGATAGCTCAATAGAAAAAGAAGAAAATAACTGGAGCAGCAGTATTTCTGTGATATAGCTCTACAAAGAATTTTTCACTGTTGCTTGGCCTTTCACAATTGTTGTCCTTGTATAGCTACTCTAGTTATTAGCCATCGTGTTTGCCACAGAACCTCTATTCTGCATCCTCTGTCGGCCTGTTTTGGTAACCTCAAAACGTGGTGAAAGTTTGCAGTATTTCTTTCTTTTGGTAATCAAACTAAGGTCAAAAAGTCAACCTGTCTGGTATTCTTTAATGTCACAACCAAAGAAGTACAAGTTGGCAGGTGATCGACTATGTTATATAGATGTAGCTAATAGATTTTTACGCCATTGTAGTTTTAATTGCACACTTTGAAATATCTCCAAAAATCTAACTTAGAGATAGAGTATCCTTGCCTAAATACGTACCCGTAAGTTGGGACCTACAAAATAGATTGTTTTGCGAGTGTATAAACATGTCCATTAAATTTTATCATCCAATGAATTTCAGGCATCACTATAGTGCCTACATAAATACATGAACTTGAGACAATGGACCCTCTCGTCCTTTGATCGAGTATGATCCCTTCCAGATCCAAAGCACACAGATAGTTGCAGCTAGGAAAAAGGTCCTCTTTCAATAATAAATAAACACAATGAAGAGAAGAGGAATGAAGGCTCTCGTCAAGTAAGGTCTGGAGTCGAGTGACCCAGTCAAGTCCAGAAACTCGATAGTTAAAGGCTGTTAGGGTTCAAACGAGCAGAAGCAGGTGGGTTGTAACTCCAAAATGCAACTCTTTCCCTCTATGGGTGAAGTCTAGCCCGATTTTTTCCCACATGTAGCCTCCTTTTTTCCCTCTTCTTAGCCAAAAAAATGTATAAAAAATACCTTAGGTTATATATATTATTGTATAGTATATTAAAACCCTTTAGGCCCTTATTATAACCCCAATATATTATTTTATGATTTTTCCATTTTTAATGCCATAATATGAACACATGTGATATAATATTGGTTTGTCAGTGACAACTTCGTGATAAAATTTGATTTACATGCCTTTTCACCCTTGATTACAATATGTGCATGTGTTACAAGAATGAATGAGGGAAAAATATAACATGAAACTGTTGGAACCTTAATGCATGCATAACTGGCCTTGAGCTTATTTACCTTTGACTCATTTGTTGATCCTGTAGTCTTGATTGTTCTTGTAAGGTCTTGGACACACCATTCTAGACCTACAACTTATAGTGATGTCTTCTCTTGTTGTTTCCATGCGCTCCCCATGAGACCATGGAGGTCTCACACTGTTATCTTTACTCCTCCCTTCAACACATACACATTGTATGTGGCTCTAATTTATTTGGAAATCACCATTTTTTACCCTTATTTCTACATGATGCAACCTTTAGTGTTGAAAATCACTTTCTTTCCTTCACAACCCATCTAGATTATGCTTAGGATATTATGAATCAGTCCTTCTACCAGCAATGCATTGTTGCAAATACAAAGCGAGGGGGTGAATCAATATGTATTTCAAATGTTATATTATGCCAATTAATATTTTCATCACAAATTAAACCAAAACACAAGAAATACAACCAAAAAAATGATTTTATTAATGAATATAGTGAGGAATATAATCCTTTAAAACATATTAAAAGCTCCAATTTGTACAACAAAATATATTACTCCTCAAGTCTCTAACCTTGAAAAATCCAAGCCCAAGCAATAACTTGGTAAAAATGGAGTCTGAGTCCAATCCTCTCAACAAACCTAAATGCCAATTTGGTTAAAATGACGGCTCCAATCCTCCTAGGATCCAACCTTTCCAAATAAACTTCCAAAAATTCTATAAGATGCCTCCAAAAATCATTTCAAATACACTTCAAAGGAGGTTTACAAAACTTGCTGCAAGGATGCTTCAAGACTGTTGCAACAAAGTTACCAAAAGCTACTCCAACCCAGTCTTCAAGCCTACCTCAACAAGACTTTAGGTCTACTTCAACAAGGTTTATATGGCTGCTCCAATCAACATCATAGGTGCTTCAACAAGACTTTAGTTTTTCTTCAACAAGGCTTTTATGGTTTCTCGAATTAAGGCTCTTAAAAAGTCTACCACAACACAACTTCAAGTTCTCAACAATTGACTATCCTAAATCCAATTCAGGTCTACTACAGGTGGCCTTGAAGGTTCTTTCATAATTCCTTCAAAACTACTTCAACTCTACTCCAAATTTACCCTTTTAAATCTCAAAACTGATTTAAAGGAGTCCAACAAAAGTTATAGATCTGAATTGATACCTTTAGGCTAAATTTTAATGATGTAAATTTTCATATAGATGCCCTAGTCTAGTGCCAAGAAATTATTCACAACTAGGCTGAAGTTTGATCTTTTGATAGGTATAAACTTCACGTTACACTATGACAAAAATCTTCTTGCGCACAAGACCAAGATCTCTGGAGTGACAGGGCCAAAATTCATGTTATTTTGGGTCCATAATCTACTCACCCATAGGAACAAGATATTTGTAATTACATTTCCCAAAATGCCTTTCCACAACTATGAGGTAGGCAGAGTTTTCTATGATAAGGAGGTTGAAAATAATGCTCCAAATTGTTCCTATTCTTCATAAAATATGTCGCGAAATCCATGAGAAAAACCACCAATAAAAAATTAATAAAACACCACTGATAAAATCCATCTCTTGCTCCTACAACTAGCTTCTAGTTTCATGAGTTATGAACCCTTATACTTCATCACCATAGATCCAAATTCTTCTTGTCTCCTTCGCGAAGTTGGATGAGAAAATAAAGAATTCATATTGTCTATTTATACTAATTCTTCCATGATTGAATCATCATGTATCTAAAACATCATGTATATAGGATAGTCGACTTGATCTCAAGTTAGGTCAACTTAAACAGAGGAAAAAAAATGATATTATAGCTTGTAAATTTGGATTCTGTTCAATAAGGAGGAGTTAGGAAGCAAGTAAATATTCGTTGGGAAGGGATTGAATTCCTATAAAAATTTTATGCCATCCTTACCTTCATCAAGTCATCCTTTGACATGAATAACAAATTATTCTTCCAATAATCTCCCCCTTTGTTATTGATGGCAAAAATATCCTCATATGATACTCCCCCTATCATAGTTCGACTCCTTCTTTCATCGTGCTAATACCCCTACCATATTATCCCCCTTTGACATAAATAACAAAGCGATTCTCTATTGTGATGAAAGACAAATGACTCCCATATTTTGATTAATATATTCAAATGCCTCTCGAGGTAGGGGTTTTGTGAAGATATCAATAATTTGTTCCTTAGTGTTGACATACTCCATTCTTGATGTTCTACTTTGCAAATTTTTCTCAAAGAAAGTGGTACTTGACTGGGATATTTTTTGTCTTTGAATGCATGATTAGATTCCTTAAGGGGATGATTTCAGTGGTATTTTCATGGTAGGCAGTGATAGGTTGATTTGTCTCTATATTGACTTCATTTAAGGCTTCCTTCATCCATAGGATTTCTGTTCAACAATATGTTGTTGTTTTTTACATGACTTCAATGGTCGATAGAGATATAGATGATAGTTTCTTGTTTAACGATGATACAAGATAGTCTTCTAAGTAGAACACATTCACATTGGTAATATTTTAATCATCAAAGTATCATTCCAAATATGTATCGCTATATGTTTTCAAGGTAAGATTTCTGCTCTTAGGGTATCATAGTCCAAAATCAAAGTTCCTTTCAGGTATGTGAGTATTCTTTTTACAACTAGCATGTGAAATTCCTTAAGGGATGACTAGAACCTTGCCACCATTTCTATTTCTTGCATGATATCAAGTCACTAAGATATAGGAAACCTCTAATAATTGATATGTAAAGAGTTGCATCCACCACAGGATATTCATAATCCTTACTTAAATTCTAACTTGAAGTCATATGTGTGCTCATAATAACACATTATTCCATCCCAAATCGCTTAAGCATATCCCTGAGATATTTTTCTTGTGATATGAACATTTCTACTTCAATTTGAGTTACTTGAAGTCAAAGAATGCAAGAAAAATCTCCTATCATCAACATTTAAAATTCTTTTGACATATCTTGGGAAACATTCTGACTCATTTCGTCATTGTTTCTCACAAAAATCAAAAGATCCATGTATATTAGTGTGATTAGCATATTGTTTTTTTCTATCTTGAAGTAAAGGTTGCTTCTTGCAACTCCTTTATTGAATCCTTATTATCGAAGATATTGATCAAGTTTAGCGTACTAAGCTCTTAGAGCTTAATTTAATCCATACAAGACCTTCTTTAATTTTCATACAAAGTCTTTATTTTTAGACGGGCCAAACCCTTCTTGGCATTCCATGTATACTTGCTCTTTTAGATCTCTATTTAGAAAGCCTGAATTCACATCCATTTATTTGAACTTTGAAGCCTTTTGAGCAAGAAAATGTTAAAAACATACTTATACTCTATAGTCTAGCAACATGAGTAAAAGTCTCTTCAAAGTCAATTCCTTCAATTTGAGTGTATCCCTTGCAGATCAACTTGCCTTATTTCTAATGATTTTCTCATATTCATTCATTTTGTTATGATGTGCCCACTTGGTTCCTATAACATTATTATCCCTTGTATGATGTACTCTCTTCCATGTTCCATTATTTTGAATTCAATTCATCTCTTCTTCCATTCCCCTTATTTAGTGAGGATCCTTACATGCTTGAGTGAAATTTCCTGGTTCTATTGTGGGTAACAAGGAAATATAATTCCTTCTTAGTTTGTTTATCATCTTTATTCGATTTTGTATTCCTTCATCCACTTCTTAAATTGTCTGGTCTTCTCAATGATCATTATGTACAAACTTTAACCTAGATGGTAATTAAGATGGTTCTTACTTTCAATTTTCTAGCTCATTCTCTTCCTTTGCAACAACTTACTTTGGAGGTGCAAGGGTAGGGTGTTCTTCATTGGTTTGAATAGATTTTTGTGTAGGAAGAGCTTCATCTATCTTTACATCGATGATTTTGACTCTCTTCCACAACCAGTTGTTGTAGAATTTGTAGGCTTTGCTTCTCAATGAGTATCCAAGGAAAATTTCTTCGTCAACACGTGAAAGAAATTTCTCTAGTGAATCATCATTAATATTCATAGAGCATTTGCTTCAAAATATTCTGAAGTGTTCTATAGAAGGAGGCCTTCCTTCCCATAGTTCATATGGAGTTTTATCATTGTTTATTTGTACTTGAGCGTTGTTCATGATATAGATTGTTGCCCCAACTACCTCCCTCCAAAAATTTTCTTGTAAATCAGCATCCAACATTGTTCTTACAGCTTGTTGTAAAAATCTGCGCTTTTTCTCCACTACTCCATTTTGTTATGCAGTCCTAGCAAAAGAGAGTTCACTTTTGATTCGATATTTTACACAGAGTCATTGAATTCTCCTGAGCTAAACTCCCCACCTCTATCTTTTCTTAAGCATTTGATCTTCAACTCACTTTCATTTTCAACGATTGATTTGAAAGTCTTAAAGAAATATAGTGCTTTTGACTTATATCTTATGAAAAATACCCACAACATTATAATATAATCGTCCATGAAAAAAATAAAATATATTTCTCCTTGTATAGCTAGAGTTCTTGTTGGAGCACATAAATTTGTATGAATAAGTTCGAGAGGCTTTGATGTTGAGCATTCCTTTAAGTTGAAGCTAGTCTTGGTTTGCTTTCCATGTTGACATGGTACACATATATAATTTTCTCGCTTTGAATTTTTGAGATATTTCTTACTACTTAAGTTTTGCTAATCTTCACCAAGTTATCAAAGATTAGGTTTCCCAAACGCTTGTGCCACAACCAACTTTCATTTGCTTGACTCATGTAACATCTCTCTTCTTCAATTTCACTGAGAATGTATACCTTGTCATGTGACCTTTTCATATTCGAATGTCAAGCTCTATTTTCAAGTGATGAATGCCTCATTCTAGATTTTCAGAACTCTCGGCTTCAACGATTGAATATGTTGAAGTTGAAAAGTTTTCCTCATGAAGATCACACATTAACCAACTAAAATGATCCATCACCCAAACATCCACATAGAAGAGCCAAATGCCGCCTTATTAATTAAATAAAACTTAGTTTTTAGTTTGCAAATGAAAAAACTATTAAAAAAAATTCTATCTTATTTATTATTAAAATTATTATTTTAGTATGAAATACGATCTATCTATTTAATAGGAAGACCACTTCCACAAATTGAAATGGATAAACCTATTGGCTTAAAGTTTATTTATTGTTTTTTATTTTTATTATAATAAATGCAAAAATATAATATATTTTTAATTTATAATTAATAGCATAAATAATAATAACGCTAGAACCCTTTATAAAACAATATAAATATTCAACTTTATTGAACAAATAATATAGAGTAATTTAACAAGTAATAGATAATATATATATGCCATATAGTATTTTAAAAATATATGAATGAATAGTAAACATAATATAGTAGATATATATTTTGAATATTCTAATAGCTTAATGGCAAGATGGCGTAATGGCAAGATGGCGTTTGTAAATGCGAATTTTATATATATATAATTTTATTAATGGTCATGTACATTGTGTTATAGTAAAATATATTGTATATTGTATTGTAATTTTTTATATAATATAAATATATAATAACAATCAAGAAAATATATTTATTTATCAAACACGTTTAACATACGATAATACGTTCAGTATTGACAGCCCATTACATATAACTCCATATTATTCAAAATATAATTGATCTTAATGCACTATTACAGAAGACACTTTACAATCGTTTACAATAATCTACTTTATATTATTTTTTCTGACATATTCTCTTCCCCTGCTTCAGGAATATGCGAGTATTTATATTAATGGCGATATATCTAAGATGCTAATATTTACAGCAATCTCCGCATAACGGGAATGATGGCATTTTTAATAACCTCGACAGAATTAGATGTGCAGAATAATGGGAAGACCATTGAAGATAAACTGTCGCTTCCCTCGTTTCCTCCTGCTCCTACGGTTTAGGGTGAAACGCTGATCCTCAACCTTGGATAGGCATAGAGCGGAACCTGTCTTGGAATCGTCATTCCACAGGCCTCTTTCATATCCAGCTGGGAGGGATCGCCTTCAACCCTCCAATCAAAAGTGTGCAGCAACTGAGCCATTGCAAGTTCAATGGTATGAATAGCCATAGAAGCACCTGGGCATCCTCTCCTTCCTGCCCCGAACGGTATCATACTGAAGTCCGATTGATCTGTTAAATTGATATTCTCTTCTTCCATGAATCTCTCGGGCTTGAATTCTGCAGCATCTTGCCCCCACATATTGGGATCCCTCCCTATAGCCCACACATTTACCATGACCGTTGTTTTCTTAGGTATGTAGTATCCTCCTATGGTCACAGCCTCCATAGATTGATGAGGAAGCGCTAGCGAGTCGCAGAGTCTCTTTTGCCACACAGTGGAGGTATTTCATGCTTGCCAGATTCGACTCTTTTACATTACCATGTTGGCCAACGATCGATTCGATTTCTTCTTTCAATGTGCTCATTACACATCAAGCCAATCCAATCCAAATATGGAATGAAGTCTCCAATGTTGAAGTCTCCCACTCTAGCTGTCAACTGTACCAAGAGATCTTTAAACTCTTTGAATTCACCAGTCAAATCATCGTCTGGAAATCTTTTCTTCACCAGTATTCGCCAAACAATATTGGAGGTGAGAATCGAGATGACCTTGCTCACATTAACGCCCATTCTTCCCTTCTCACTCTCCTCCCATATTGAATGGATCATGGCAGACACCTCTTCCTCTCGCACACGCGTGAAGGACTCAATTCTTTTGGCACTCAGGAGTTCTAACAAGCATATTTTTCTCATTTGCCTCCAGTGATGTCCATATGGAGCGAAGACCACATCGTTAAAATTGAAAAACATTAATCTCCTAGCGGCTCTTAGAGGTCGGCTGGCAAAGATCAAATCATGAGTTTTGAGAAAATGTTTGGCTATCTCAGAAGAAGAAACTACGACGGTAGGGACTGAGCCCAAGCGCATAAACAAAATGGGACCATATTTGTGGGCGAGGCCTTCAAAAAAACGATGAGCGGGGAGTCTCAGTTGGTGGAGGTTTCCGATGATGGGCCATGCATAGGGTCCTGGTGGTAATCTGGCACTAATCCTTCTCTTGTGTAGAAGCCATATCAAGAAGAAAGAGAAGAATATACAGACAATAGCTGCTGTGGCAACCCCTCCATCAGTAACTGTGAATGTTGCAGGAAAAGCTAGAGAAAGACGCAAATTACGAAACGCCATATCGCACACACCCATTCTGATGACTGCACTCTACTTTTTGGAAAGGAAAACGGTCTCTTGGTATTAATAGCCGTCAATGAGCCAATCACATAAGGTTCATAATAGTTAACCGTTATTTTCTGTCGGATAAACATTTAATATTGTATTTTTTTTTATATTATAATTTAAGATTTCCAAGTAATGATGAGGTGTCAATTTGATTCTATAATAACAATAATAGATAACTATTATTTTTAGGAGAGAAAAATAAATTAAAAAAAAAGAGGTTATTTTCAAAAAAAATATGTTTTAAATTCGTCCTTCCGTGTTATAGTGTTTATATTATTTATGGTATAATTCATGAGGGATAAATATATATATTTTACAAATTCTTATTTTCAAAAAAATAATTTATTAAATTCACCTTTTCATGGTATACTATTAATATTATTTATAATATATTTTTAATGGTATAGTTGTTAAATTATTTATTTTATAGTTTTAACAATATAATTAGTTATTCAAATAATTAAATAATAATAACATTTAATTATTTATATTAGTGTAGATCTATTTTAACACCGGATTTATCAAGTGTTGAGAGGGATCAAATCTCTCTCTGAGATGCAAATATAATTTTTGAGTGCACAATTTGAGGAAAGGTTTGCACCTCGAGAGATTTGATCCTTCTCGACACTTGATAAATCTAGTGTTAAAATGGATCTAGATTGGTTTCAGTCGTGTTCGATCATACAGAATTTGCTGAACATATTATTATTTTGATCATTTTAAATATGCTAAATATGTCTAAGATTAATTTGGTCAATTTAATTTAAAATTTGCTTAGTAACCTCAGTTTGTTGAGATGAGAGAGACTATCAGTAACTTGAATGATCAAAATGATGAAATACAAATTTTGAGTGCAAAGTGTCAATGTAACAATTTTGATAGATAGAAAATGTGAATACTAAGAATATAGTCAATTACAAACAATTTTCATTGCAATCATCTGAAACTATTTTCTTCTATTGTTCCTATTGTCACACCTGTTAGTTTTTCCATTTTCTCATATCGATCATATGGAAAGCTTCTATTGTTCCTATTGTCACACCTATTAGTTTTTCCATTTTCTCATATCGATCATATGAAAAGAGTAGTTGGAATCATAGACCATTCAAATATTTAACTCGAGCTACTGTACTAAACCACATACCTTGTCTCTATTTCTCTCCAATAATAATAGTAGTTTTCTCGAAATTCAATAATTTTCAACCCCAAATAATTTTCAATGGTAGTTATTTTCTATTACCTCTTTTGAATGCAAAGTAATTAACAATATTGAATGATGGAAAATGGGAATCACAGGAATGTACCTATTTATAAATAGTTTATAATTTCAAGAAGCAAACATTTGGGGTAAGCAAACATTTTATTTAGGATGAAAATTCAAGTATTGTATTTATGGTTGAATAATTTTTATGTGCTTACACTTCTAGAGAGAGTGTGTATGCTTTGGGGGTGAGAAATGGGAGATATAGATATAGATGGGGGGAGAGGGAGTAAGAGAGAGGCAAAGACGATGGAGGAAAATATATCGATATGGAGAGAGAAATGTTAGAGAGAGAGAGAAGGGGAAGAGAGAGAGGGAGGGGAAAGGGAACGAAGGAGAGAGATATATATAGATATGGAGAGAGAGAGTGTATGTTTAGGGGTTGAGATAGAGAGATAAAGAATACAAGACAATGGGAGATAGAAATATAGATGGAGGAGGTAGAGATGTGCTTACATTGAAATCATTGCACACTATTAATCTAATTACTTTGAAATTAATGTACATCATACATCTTGTTGCATCAAATTAGAAATCAACATCTACACTAAAATCAATGCATCTAGTGCAAACAATCAAATAGGATTAGAAATCAACATCTATACTGAAATCAATGCATCTAGTGCAAGCAATCAAATAGGATTAGAAATCAATATCTACACTGAAACCATTGCATCTAATGCAAGCAATCAAATATGAGTAGAAATCAACATCTACGCTAACATCAATGTATCTGGTGTAAGGTATTAAATATGATTAAAAATCGACATCTAAACTTAAATCAATGCATCTAGTGCAAGCAATCAAATAGGATTAGAAATAAATATCTACACTAAAATCAATGCATCATGTGCAAGCAATCAAATAGGAGTAGAAATCAACATCGGCAATGAAATCAACGCATCTAGTGTAAGGTATTAAATAGAATTATAAATCGACATCTACACTAAAATCAATGCATATAGGGCATGTGATCAAATAGGATTAGAAATCAACAACCACATCGAAAATCTAAAATATTCATGACTTTCTAGATTTAACTTCTATGTCTATATTTGTCTCTGTGTGACTCTTTCTTCTTCCCTCTCTATCCACCTTCCATTATGTGTCTATCTCCCTCCCCCTCTCCTTCTCTCTCTTCCCCTCCCTCTCTCCCCCGTCTCACTCTATCTGCCTCTCCCTAAATTTCTCTATCTTTCTCTTCTTTCCTCTCTCCCGTGCTATCTATATTTATACCTCCCTCCATCTCTCCTTATTTGTCTCTCTATCTCAACCCCCTAAACATATTTCACGCTCTCTCTCTCTCTCTCCACACACACACACACACACACACACACATATATATATATATATCTATATATCCCTCTTCCTTCCCTCTCTATCTATTCCCCTTATCTCTCTCTCTCTTTCTCTCTCTCCCCCCTCCATTTATATCTCTATCTCCCATCTATCCCTCTTCCTCCCTCCCTCTCTTTGCCTCTCTCATCTACCCCCTCTCCCGCCCCATATATATCTCTATCTCCCCTTGTCTCTCCTTCTCACCCCAAAACATACACACTCTCTCTCCATAACTATCTATCTCCTCTCCCCCCCCCCCCCTTACTCACTCTCCATCTCTCCCTTGTCACTCCCTCTCCACCTTTCTCTCTCTATGTCTTTCTTTCCCTTCCAACTCCATCTCTCTCTCCCCCTCTCTCTCTCCTCTCTCTCAAGCCTCTCTTTTTCCTTCCTCTCTCTCCCCTTCTCTCCTGCCTCTCTCCATCTCTCCCCCAATCATACACACACTCTCTCTCTACCCTCCAACTCTGTCACTATCTCCCTCCCTCTCTCCTCCTCTCTCCCCCTATCTATGTCTCCCTGTCTCTCTCTTCCCCTACTTTTCCTACATTTATCCTCTCTTTTTCTCTCTCTTCTCTCGTCTCCTCTCTCCTCATTCCATCTTCATCTCTCCCTTTCCTCCCTCTCTTTCCCCCTCCAAATACATCTCTCTCCCTCCCTCTTCTCCCCCTACTCCCTCTCTTCCTTTCTCTCTCTCATTGTGTCTCTCACCTCTATGTCTCTCTCCCAGACTCTATTCCCCATTCCATTTCACTCTCTTTCTTAAATATGATCCCATTGTATTGTATTTAAGAAAGTATCTAAATTAATAAAAAAACATGATTGGTTGTAAAATACTAAACCTATATTTTGGATCAATCATGTTAAAGAAAATACAATAATAAAAAAATTAAAAGAATCACACACATCTTTCCTCTATCATTGTTAATTACTTTTCTTTCTCATCCCTCTATCATTGTTAATTATTTTTCTTTCTCATCGCTTGGATCCTTGGTTAAGATGCATATATCCTAGTTCTTTATAATATTATTTATATTATATAAATTTCACATATGTATATATAAAAGTATTCTCATTTTTTAATTTATTAAAACCTCCATTTAATCTCTATGAAAATATTGTTAGTAGTCCCGAGGATGGAGGGTTTATATATACCTCAAAAGTAATTATAACCTTTTTGCCCTTGGATTTAATTAAAAAATGTTATTAAATTAAATTAAAATAAAATATTTGTAAAATATTTTTATTTTGAAATAGGCTATTGTTTTTGGGCGTGTGGTATTGATATGCCATGGTATTGTAGCAATTAAAAGCCTAGATCCATAACATAATAATCCAATGTCTATATGGCCCATGGTATTGATAAACCATGGTAGTAGCCCATGGTATTATAATTTTCTTCCCTCCTCTCCCTCTCTATATTTATCTTGTGGGTATTGGCCCATGGTATTGTAAAAAACCTATTTAGAAGTTAATAATATCCAGGGTAAATATTCATGATCAGAAATCTTGTCATATTGTAAATATTAAGTTTTTATCCACTTATTAATTAAATTTATAGATGGAACACATCTATATTAATTGTTCCAAATATAATGATTACATAAAATGTAATATTACAATATTATATGTTACCAAATATTTATAACCACCCCCACCTTATAAGTAGTGGCAAGGGGTGGGGAGAAATACTAATTAAAATGTAATATTATTAAATTTTACCTAATATTTCACGTCACACCCCACCCTAAATATTACATTCTACTCAATATCTCCCCTCACTCCTACTAATTTTATTGAGCACCTTCCATTAGATTGAGTTTATCTTCCTACAACTGAAAACTGAATGCAACCTGAAATTTACGTGGTTATTGTTACATGATATGCCCAATTGAATCCTCCACTTCCTTCACCTAATTTTCTTTGTTATTCGATGAATAAGCTAATATATCATTTAATATTACCTGACACATTTTTTTTAGGTAACATTACACATATCTTCAACATATACAATATATATTAGCCGACACATATATTTTTTTAATATTTTTTATGTAACGTTACATATTTTGTAATACTTTTTAATGTAACGTTAAGTAAAAAGTAAATACTTTTAAAAGAAGGACCGAAAACCTGAACACAATGAAATATAAATTTACCTGATTATTATTATTACATAAATCAAAACCTAAAACCTAAACGCCACATAAATTTACCTTGTTCTTATTACCGGATATGCCCGATTGAATCATGTGCTTCCTTTACCTAATTTTCTTTGTTATTCTATGAATAAGCTAATCGATATATATCGTCTCCAAAATTGAGTTTGTTAATATTTGCCAACACAATTTTTTATTTTAATTAATTTTTTAATTATTTTAAAGTAACTTTACACATATCTTCAACATATACAATATATATTAGCCGACACATATTTTTTTTAATATTTTTTTTATTGTAACATTACATTAGGTGAAAACATCTCCTTCATATTTTCTAATATTTTTTTTAACATGACAACATCTTAGTCATATTTTATTAATATTTTTTAATGTAACGTTATGTTGCATGGCAACATCTTCGTCATATTTTTTAATGTAAGGTTACCTTATGTGACAACATCTCCCTCATATTTTCTAATATTTTTAATGTAACGTTACGTTATGTGACAACATCTCCCTCATATACTCAGTTTCTCCCTCATATATTGGGTTGTAGAGCACCTCTTGACACAATAATATTAATAGTTCATGTTAAAGTTGGTTTATATCAATAGATTGTTGTTTTTTATGTAACATATCTCTTTTCTAAAAAAAATCCTTTCTCATTAACCTAATATGATTATACAATATATACTTCATGATTTGTTCTTCCTCCTTTCTTCCCCCTCAACTTTAATTTGTCTTTGCTAATTGCTAATCCTAGCACCTAGCTCTTCATTACCCTGCATGGTGTACCTTCATCCCCTTGATTAGACTATATCATAACATCTCACACTGTATCTAAACCTATACCTTGGTTGGAAAAACATATTTTGTAACGTTGAGTCCTCCTCCACCATACCTAGGTTCAACATTCCCTCACATCCTGCATTTATCATATTTTTTTTCCATCAATTTTGATGTTATTTGTGTGTTGAGGCAACTCAGGTTTGGTGTTTGTTGACAGGGAATGTTCATGGCAAACGTCAGATCGTTCAAGCACCTACGGAGTGAAGGAACACCCTCAACCATCACAATCATGGCAACAACCCTCAGGACAGTATCCCAACTATGCACCGAGTTCCCTTTCCCTTGTTGTTTTTATACTCTGTGATTTAAAGGGTACTAGTCAATTCTTGTCTCAAATGTTCTATTGTAGGAGAGCGGATATTTCTAGATGATGGAAGCAACCTAGCTTCACATGTGGTTCACATTGGTTTTACAGGTAATGGTTCCCACCTCTTGGCCCACATAATTGTATTCTACTAGGTTAAATAATCTATTGTCAAATTTCTTATTGCGGGAGTGTAGGTTATGAAAAACTAAGGAATCATGTTTAAATTTGGGGTTTATTGTGTTTGCCTAGGATTTTCTCTCGTTTCCCTTGTTTGCACTGCAATCTTCTATTCCTAGGTTCTGTGGTGTTGCCACGGTGGTTTGCTTGTGACCATAATGCTTGATTCTTTATGCGAGAAGGATAATGAAACATTCATGTTTACAGATGTTGACCTTGGTTGTGGTCTCCAACAATTCGACAACAAAGGCGGCTGGGTTCGTCATTCCTCCACCGAACTACCGAATTGATCTTCTTTGTGGGATCTACTCTTGCTACTCTTTGAAATGAATTGATAACTCATCTGTATGATAGTTATGACCAGGAAGGGTCTAATTTTGCTCATGAACATTGTAATTTATTTTCTTTCCTAGACTTCTTGAGATGATACTGTAACATCTTTGGTGTATATTTCTATTGCAGTGATACCTTAGCGATAAGCCTAGATCTACCTTATAACTTTCATGTACTACTGTATGAATAGTTTCATTTCAAAAGCTCGTATATTTTATGTCAGAACTCCTTTTTATATTAACTCTGTTAATCATTTCTGATCTTTAAGAGTTAATCAATTGGTGCATGTGTTCTTGTAATGGTTAATATTCCTCACAGTGATCTATGTAAGTTGTGCATTAAATGGTTTTTATACATCACTAGAATTTTCTTCAGCTGTGTATATAATGGTTCCTCTTCATTACTGGAATTTTCTTTGACTATGCATTTTTTTATTTATATTCATTGTTGGAATTTACTTAAGTTGTAAGATCTTAAAAGTGAAATCTAGGTACTTTCGTTTTCAATTTATGGGCATAGCTATATTTTTCGCTACATTAATTGTGCTTTGAAGCTAGCTTTCGAATTTAGTTACAAGCATGTCGATTTCAGGGTTAAGAGGTTCTGCCTTAATGCCTAATCTCAAGGTTATATATGTGAATGCATTTCAACTTATAGTCGATGCTTGACTCTATGGTATATTTTGTTTAAATGAGATTCTACTTGTAATCGTAATACTTAAGTATGGGACTATAATCGTGGAGATTCCTTTACCTGGAACTTAATATGTAAATCGTATATAGGGTGGCTATAACTGTTAGTAAAGGGAATGCACTGGTTTGACATATAATTATAATTGTACATATTCTAATGATAGTTTGTGATACAAGTTCTCATTTAATCCTTATCACTATATGGTGTACTTCCTTTTTAGGAAGTTCACCTTCAACGTTGTATTTATGTTAGTCCTGTACAACTCACGAGTTCATCATCGAGTTATATTTGGTAGTGCAGGAGTAGAAAGGTTATTTTTTTTCTTTTGTTCTCACTCATAAAAATGCTCAAATCACCTTTCTTGTATGTCTACATTGCATGCCTTGTAATTTATTACAAGTTAAGGGCTCAAGTATTTCTCAGTTCCTCTGCATGTATGTGATCGACACATAGTGGAGATCCATGGGGAGAGGAACTTAGGCTTCTTCCGCTATCTCATGCATCCAATTTATTTACCCTTGCTCTGATTCCTATGGAATCTAATTTCCTTCCTATGGAGCATTTGGGAGGTCAGTACTTCAGTTTCAGTTTTAATACACCAGTTCAATCATGTATTATGAAACCAACTCTACAACCATGAAAGGAATGCTAGTATCCTTGTAATCCTTTTAACAAATAATATTAAGATAATTCTTTAAGATCCACATAACTGGACAGGTAGCAAGGAATCCATTCACAATTTACAATAACCATTTCCTGCTTTCAGTGGAAAGTAAACTGTAATACTAGTTCTTTGACACATAATATTTTCCTTATTTTTATTACAACAGATTATATCTCTACAAATATATATTTAAGCAACAGAGAAAATGTATCTATATGCAACAAGAACAGTAAATTAACTACTACAATATCTTCAAAACAATAACCACATACATCTACAACAATTAATTCATAATCATAATCAACATAGATCAAACCATCTATTTCAACTATCCGTCTGACTAGAAAACATACAGGAGATAAGACATTGTCCACCCAACCACGAACTGCCTCTAGTTCTCCCCCGAGGTCGATTGTTTTTCCTAGAGAACCAACAACCTCATTAATTCTCCCTTGGGTAATTATTACCCTTCTTCACGATATTGTTTCTAATTCAGTGACGTCCCACTTTTGATGAGCTTTATTGTTTTCATGCCTAGGATTTTTCTTTTAAAGCTTGTGTTCTCTCCCACAACGCTTTAAAGGAAACCGGTCCTAGACCGTTTCTACAACTAAGCTTTTTCTAAGGGATTTTATCTCCCTCCCTTAATCTTATCTAGAATCTTTGAAAATTCTAATCATGAAGAATTAACAATATTATCCTCGAGTGTCTTTTCTGAGTGCATAGTTTCCTTAAACATTAATTTCCTTTTTATTTATTAATAAGAAAATACTTATAATAATTATTCAAAGTGTTTTGGCTCCATTCCAATTTATTATACACATACATTAAACAATTATATCTACTAGGGGATGTCACATCCTCCTTGCCTTATTTTCACACCGTCCTCGATGTTTACTTTATATGTGTGTGCTACTAGAAAAAGGATGGAAATTTTTTCTACATATCATCCTCTCGCTCCCAAGTGGCCTCCTTAGGGGTGTAGTTCTTCCACTGCAATTTAATATGAGCGATGGACCGATTCTGAAGCCAGATATCTTTACGATTGAGAATGTAGAGCAGTTCTACCATGAATTCTCCTTCGGTCTCCACTTGTAACAATTTCCAATCATTAATATGAGAGAAATCATGTACATATTTCTTACCAAGGAAATGTGAAAAACATTATGAACTTTAATGTGACTAGGGAGAGCTAGTTGATAAGCTATAGGTCCTATTCTATCCAAATTTTCAAATGACCCATAGTAGCGGGGTGCCAATTTTGGGAAAGAACCCGTTCGTAGTGTGCTTTTCTTTGATTTTACCCGAATGTACAAATGCTCCCCAATCTTAAATTCCTTGTGTCCTCTTTTTGTCGACATAACTCTTTTGCCGATCCTAGGTGGCTTTAATATTATGTAGAATTCTTCGCACTATCTATTCCATTTCATGTAATGCATATGGCCCGAGCATAAGTATGTCCTATGCCTGACTCCAACTAAGAGGTTTATGGCAATTCTTACCATATAGGGCTTCGGAGGGGCCCATTTTAATTGTTGCCTAATAGCTTTTTTATAGGTAAATTTAGCCAAATGTAGGAAATCCTCCCATCTTGTTGGTCGATCCATCACATACATTCTAAGAATATCGTCCAAAATCTGGTTGGTTCATTCCATCTAACCATTGGTTTGGGGATGATATGTGGTAATAAGTTCAATTTGGTACCCAGGCCACCAAACAATGCTTTCCAAAATTTTGAAGTAAATTTGGCATCTGTGTAAGACACTATCATTTTAGGAACCTTTTGAAGTCGAAAAAATTCCTTAATAAATTTGTGAAATTTATGCAGTGCCAAAAGTAGACTGTACTGGCAGAAAATGGGTTGCTTTACTTAGTAGATCCACAACCACCATGACAGAATCATGTTGTCTCTTTGTCCTAGGCAGTCCAATAATAAATATAAGGAATGACTTCCCATTTCCATTCAGGAATGGGTAGTGGGTTTAATAACTAGGGCGGGTGTTGGTGTGCTGCCTTCACCTATTGACATTGTAAGCATTTTTTCAACATTTCACTACCTCCTTCTTCATTACATGCCACAAAAAACTTTTGTCTTAATGTTATAACCATATTTTGATACCCAGGTGTCGAGCATAGGGAATTTTTTGATATTCATCAAATATCAGCTATTTTAGTTCTTCTACTATAGGAATATAGAATCTGTTTCTATACACATGTAATTTTTCGACATTTTCATTGTATCCAAGGATGTCAATATGCTACAATCTTTTTTGTATTTCAAGGTATTTTGGGTCAACAAGTATACCATGTATGACTTTCTCAAGAAAATTGATATTAACGTTGCTAACATTTATGCTCATTGGATTATGGGTGTGTCTGCTCAAAGCATCTGCTGTCTTGTTTTCTTTTCCTTTTATGTAACTTATCTCAAAATCGAACTTGCTAAGAAAGGTCATCCACTTGGCTTGCCTAGTGTTTAAATCTGGTTGAATAAAAATATATTTGAGACTAATATGGTTTGTGGTCATAATAAATTTCTTTCCCAACAGATAATGCCTCCACATTTTTAATGCGTGTATAACTGCGACTAACTCCAAATCATACGTTGCATAATTCCTTTCATGTCCCTTTAACTTTCTGGATTCATAAGA